>BGPR01006806.1:0-66099 GCA_013235015.1 Araneus ventricosus | reverse complement strand
GAACAAAACAAATGTGATTGTAATCAACATAACAATGCATATAATTAGATGGTAGGCGTTGTATATTATCATCTGTTGTGGCCTTTTGGAATCAGAGAATAAACGGAGGTAATTAGTTCAACCCCTTCTCCATTCCTTCGAGCATCGCTGGCATCCCTTTAGCTAATAAGTTGCCATTGTAGAATCTCTGAGCTGGGATAATCAGTGATAGGAACTTATAACTCTCCCCTTCAATATTGTGCTAATGCTAACCGGCTCTCAGACGAAATTAACTAGCAGGTAATATTAAATGGCGCATGTAAAAGGCTTTGAATGTAGAATGGAACTAAGTAAAAAGGTTCATCTTGGAGCAACTGGGGCATGTTTTAATACTCTTCTATACCGAGCTTAGAAGTATTATCAAATTTTGTTTGATGCATGCCCTTAGGGCAATGAACTTGGTATTTAAGTTTTGGAAAATATTATAATGTAAAGCAAGACTTCACTTAGTTTCAGATTAAAAATTAAATTAACATTAAACGAAGGGAATTGTAGTCGTATGTTAAAAATGCACATTTCTTTATTTTGTACTTTTAAAAATGTTTATAATCGAACTTTTTTAAAAGGAGTTTTGCTCTATTAATGTCTATTTTGAAGCACCACGAAAGCTGTTTGAGCACAGACTTCGCAATTTTGAGCAATAGTCAGATATCGGCACTGACAGGTCCACATACACGACCTATCATCGAAGAAATAGGGGCTTGAACCTAAAGTCCTCCATATTTGAAGCCGAAACCCTACCACCAGGCCTTAAAACCTAGGCATCCCTATTATAGCTAATAGATAGAAAATAAGATTAAAAGACTATCAATAATATCTGAAACTATTTTAAAAGAAAAAATCCTCTTAGATTTAAATGGAACATTTTTTAATGATTTCTAAATTTAGGCACATGAATTATGTGATTAAGTTCTCGAATTTTCATTTTGAAAAGGGAATTCTAATCAAAACTTCCATATTAAAGATGTGTGAATATCTTTAGAATGCAAGCGAAAATTTCTCTCCTCATCCCTTATATGTTGGTGGAGTGTTCCCCAACTAATTGATCTTCTGTATTCCATAAGCTTGAAAGACAGTGAATTATATGAAAATGAATTTCGGACAGTTTTCTTTGTCTTAGGGTCATAGCAAGTCCTGTGCATTCCTGAACATCTGAGCTATTGATAAATAAAAAGTTATACAGTATTTGGAAGTTTTTACTAAAGATATGTCTCTATGTCTGTGGGAAAGACTTCAGAAATAATTTTTCCTACTGAAAGGATTCCTAGTTGGACTTAGTTATCGTCGTTTAAAGAGTAACATAGCCTATCTCATTTTTCCAAGCTAAATCATAGTGGAAAATTGTTAATGATTTTAGTAAATTGTTAAGAGATATTAGAAAAGACTACATAAGTATAAATTTGGAGCTTTGTATCAAAATGTACATCAATAAACAAAGTTGCAGATATCGGTTATACAACAATCTTCCAGCCAAAATCTGGCGATTTATTTATGCATTACAGATAGTGATTTATTTTTTAAATATTTGTTATGTTCTTCCTTTTCTTAAAATCAAAACAGTAAATATGTATAAGAAAATGCCGTATGTTGCTAAAAAAAGAATATTCAAACTGTAAATTAAATGCTTTTATCCCAATTTTAAATCAAGAAACAAGATTGCAGTTTCCAGAAGTTTAACATAAATCTAACCAAAATATAACAGGTTCCAGAAGAAATTCTTTCAGAAAAATAATTAAAATCATAAAGTCTTTTGCACCTGTTCCAGAATTTGCAAATAAAATATAAACTTACAGTTCCTATAAAATGCATTGAAAGAAATAACTGGGAATCGAAACCTGGTACATTTTTATAGTGGATGCGACTTCCAAATAAATCACGAGAACTCCATTTGCAATAATCCAATCCTATCAAACACACCCTATTCCATATAAATACAATATCTGTTTATAAAAACCAACAAACGCTGCATTGCAATGTATTTAAAGTGAACGGTCTATGTAGATTAATGAATCAAAGTATTTTTACTGAATCCATTCATCATAGTTTATTTTGCTTTTTTCATTTCCTCGGAAATGTATATTTTGGAAGCGCCATTAATATTTCACCCCATTCTATTCAGCAAACGAGCACCGCTGAAAACTTCATTTCTTTCGCGAAGTGCAAGATGATGATTTTGATTAAAGGTTTTAAAAGAGGAAGATTGAGAAAGATTCTAATTTGTGGAGGGGGGAAAGAGTGTCAGGAAGATGAAGAATGTCGCAGAAAAGAAATGTCATTTTTTTCAGCTGTAAAGATGAGATATTAACGCATAAATTTAAATTTGTGTTGCACTACATATACGATAGGTATCATTTGCTCCGTCTAGGTTAAATAGTTTTCCCGCAAAGTATAAATCTTCACCTATCTATGAATATTTGAATGGATTTTTGTAGTTAGAACACCAGTATCGTTTTATGAGCATCATCCATTTTCAGAAAAATCTCATTTTAGCAAAAGCAATAAGGCAAATGAGTATAGCGAAAATTAATTTATTATTTGAAACATCGAGACATGCGAGAGATTATTGGCGAAATTTAATGTATTCTTTAATTAACTTTGTGTTATCTATCTTTTGTACATCAAGCTGTTTGGGCATTAGCATTGCAGGCATTGTAAAATACTTCAAAAGCTTTATTAAATGTTCTTAATTTCAAATATATTTTTTTTTAAATCTTGTTAATTTTTTTATTATCGAATTGTTTTGGGAGTATGACGATTTTTAAATGGTCCTCATTTTTATATATATTTGGAATATACATGATTATTATTTGTAAAAGTTTGAGAGACTATTTGAGAATTAAAAGCTCATGATTAATTGATTTTGTGAGGTTAAAAATATATCTTTTATGCATTATTAAAAAAAATACGATTCTTAAAATTTCTTGAGTAATAAAAAAAATGTAAAACGATATTAGTTCCATAAATGAAATTTTTTTTTCATTTTACTATAAAATTATTATCTTTTAACTAATTGCTTTGGATTCTCAAGAATCAAATGTAAACATCTTCTCTGATATCTTTTCTGTTATAGCAAATATTTTGAAAGTTTTCAAACTAATGAGACTTATATAATTACTTTAATTTAATGTAATAAGCATTCAAGAGAATATTCAGCAAAACAGAAATTCAAAATTCTGGATTTTGGCAAATGTTTGTTATCTTAAACGACATTGATAAACCAAATTAATGATATTCATATATTAAATTAGAATTTGTTGAAAGAAGTAATTTGAACGAAGTAACTCTCTAAAGAAATTGCCTTATTTTTTATCAGAAAATATTTTATTCCTTACATGGAAACTTGAATGGATTTACGAATTCTTTATCTATGGAAATATACGATTAGAAATATTGCGAAGTATTCATTTATTCTTTGATTTAATATTCTAAAAATCCAAAAACAATCAATTTTCAAGATGTTTACGAAAGCAAAGCACACAAACTTTCCTCAAAACCACTAATGACTTCTAAGTAGCAAATAATATATTGCTTGCGTCCGATTGAAAAGATTACATAACACTGATTTAGAATGAAACTTCTAAATAACTAATAATTCAACCCATGAATTCCATTGAAAATGTTATCTAGCACTATTATGAGTTGCTTTTCAAATTTTTAGTATTAACAAAAGCCCCGAGATTTAATTTCAAATTTAAATAAGATCTCATTTATTGATTCACTAAGCAATTCTTTTCAATTGTATTATTTTGGTATAATTATCAATATTTCATGTGTGTAAGAATTCCGTTTTCATTGCTGGTATTTGAATAGAGAATATCGCTGACTTTACCATCTTAACATTGCAACTTTGTTGGTAAGCCTGCTATTTTCCCGTTATTTTATAGCCATTATTATATTTTGAAAGAATGAATTACGAAGTTTTAATGAGAGTTATTACGGTAGCAGGATAATTTATAAAATATGATAATGATGGATTGATATACAAAATTTAAACATCTATCAAATCACTTCTGACAAAATAGCTGTTTCTAACTGTATTATTTTGATATAATTTTATTTACATATGTCGGTCAAAAGGAAAAGCATGATCCACTCTAGCTCTGTAATGGTAAGCACTAGAGAAATGAAATTTTTAGATAAAAGTATTGATCATTTATTTCTAACTTAAATGCCATTCAATATATGATCCATTTTCTTCATTAACCTTCCAGCGGGCCCGCGTTTGCAAGAGATACTTGAATTGTGCATCGTATTACATATTTATATCGTTATTTTATATATTTAAGTGCAATTTTACTTATAAAATCTTTGTTTACTATTAGGCTAATAAATACAGATAACATAAATAAAAGTTGCATTTATTTTTGTAAAATAACACGATATATATGTAATACGATGCAAAATATGTCGTAAAATTTGCGTAAGCGCGCCCGCTGGAAGTTAAAATGCAACCCGTTCTGCTTGTATAATACGAATGCACTTTTGAGTAAAACTCTCGAGTTAATCATTACACAACTTTTTCCAGACTCAATGAACTCGTAATCATCTTTAAAAATCTTAAAAATGCTTTCAATAACCCTTCCGTCAACCAAACAAACAGAAATCTGATGACGCTAGAACGGGACTGCATGGAAGTGGTGGAAGTAAGGATTGTTTATCCTGATTTGTCAATCTTCTTTGAACTGTCATTTCTGCAGCATGTGGTCTTGAGTTACCGTGATGCACAGTGGCGGACTGGCCAGGTTGCCAGCTTGCCCGATGGCAAGTGGGCCCCCTTAACATAAGACAATTCGGGCCCCCAGGATATGTGTCGACTAAAGATCTTAAAGATCATATTAAGAAATTCATTGTCTGAGGAGAACTTGGAATTCCTGTACGTTGCTATGAAAAGGAATTTCTAGATGATTTGGATATAGAGTACTTATTAACAGATTTGCACAGTCATCTAGTGAACTCAAATGTTTCCTGAGTTGCCAGTAATGAAGTGGACCAAATGTAATACACTTCGGTACATTTGAGTTGTTAATCTTTGACAGTTAGAATTATTCTTTTTAAAAATTTTTTTAAATTGGTAACTAGTTTGCACTTTATTTTCAGTTTGATTAAATTATTCTCAATATAATAGTATAGTTCCAAAATTACAGTATGCTATACAACCACCAAAATTATTTAATATTTAATCATAAAATTACATTTATATTTGCTATTTATTACTTTCAATAATACGTGTATACTGTATTTAGCAATATATGTAATAGAGTTTTAGATTACGAATAGATTATATTAACTTATTGATTTTAATTTATTATATTTGGAATAAATAATATCAAAAAATATTAACGTAGATGTGATAAGGCCCCCATTGTCTCATTTCAACCACTCTTTTCAGACCCAGTCCGCCACTGGTGATGCATTATTTTGCATGCAACTCTAGTATAGTAAGATAGGCAGCAGCTTATCCAAGAACGATCAATATTGTTCGTTGGTAACAGTTATTTCGCATTCGGGAACATCTATGAAAATCACCCCCTCCCCTGAGTTCCCAAAAGAATGACGCCATGAAATGTCTGCGTTACCAGGCAAGTCGAGGCTTCTTGAACGCGGAGACCTTGAATCCTTCGACTCTGCCTCTGTCAAGATGAATTAGCTTATTGCATGTTATCGTAATAGGTTGTAGCGTTGATCATCCCTGCTGGCTCACTGGCCGTAAAAGGAAATAAAGATTTGGTATAGTTGAAGCCAGGGTTCTACCTACAAAATTTCGTTTCTCTAGTGCTTGCCTTTGCCGAACTATCCCTATTAGCACAAGGTGCTCTACAGTATTGCTATGACATCTTCACGATATTGTGCGGTTTTCAGAATATCGAAAAACATCGTAGATATATCGTAAAATATCTTGTACTAATAAGGACAGTGGATTGCGCGTTACTCATTAGTCTGTGGCGGTTGTCAATATCTTGCCGGCTGTGCAATTAAATTCCGTTAAACTAGCGCTACAACTTATTTCTTAATACTAAAACTTCTTCTACTTCTAGATTTTTCTAAAGATGCTGTTTTTTGCTGCGATTAATTAATGCTCGTTAGTCTTTGTTTAGTGCTTTTTTGGTTAATAAATTATCTTTTTAACAAGATAACTCTAGTGAATTAACGCATTACAACTCGGTTACAGTGGTGAGCGGACATTTGAAATAAATAACAACGATGTTCTAAGATAGATCCTTAAGTTTACCAAGGATACGTTGCGGTTTGTGTAGCCATTATCTTCATCAGGTATGTTTCTTCCTGGACTATTTTTTTGACTTTCGCTGTATATTTTTCTTCTTCTCTGTAGTTTTTGTGATTGACTACGCAATCTGAGGTACATTAAGCTCCTGAATTAGGTCGTGTTGCATCTAAAACACCTCCTTTTTGTAAAAGCAAGCCAAAGCTATGGTTTCTACAATTGGAATCCCAGTTTATAACTGCAAGCATTCATTGTGTTGATATGACTTACGTAACCAACTTAATTCGCTCTCCTCCTTCTGTTGATCCATACACACAATTGAAAGATAGGATTATTAGTCAATATACAGATTCTGAAAATGTTAGGCTTAAATGATTATTACAGGATTTCAGCTGGCAGATAAAACACCCTCACAGCTTTTAATGAAAATAAAGGAATTGAATAATGGTCGTGTAATCGATGAAATTTTAAAAGCACTGTTTTTGAAGCTGTTACCTCTTTCCATGCAACAAATTTTGTCTTTTTTGGAAAGGTTAACCCACATTGCAGATAAAATCGGTGAAACAAAATCTAGTGCGTCTATCATTGGAGAGTCGTTAACAAGAACATCTTTGAGTACACTTGAAGCTAAAGTTGATGAATTGACCAACCAGGTTCAGCGTTTGTCTTGGGAATTATCCAGGCAAAAAAGCCGCTATAAGAATTCAAAAGATCGTTCTACTGCACACACCAATATTAAAAAATGTTGGTATCATACACATTTTTCTGATAAAGCTAGAGAATGCGTGGAACCGTGTTCTTTTTCGGAAAACTTCAAAAATCCTCAGATGTAGCCGCCGCTGACGATGCTAAGGGATTCGGCCGCTTATTTGTTTACGACCGCAATTCTAGACTTAAGTTTCTGATAGATAGCGGTGCGGCTTGTTCTGTTTTCCCAGTTTCTTCTGCAAACTTAAGTAAGCGTGTTACGGATGCGAAGGTTATTCTATACGCTGCTAACTCTTCTGTCATCCGAACTTACGGAACCAAACATTTAACGTTGGATCTCGGTTTTCGACAATCATTTCCTTGGACTTTCGTGATTGCAGATGTCTCCAGACCAATTTTGGGTGCAGACTTCATGGAAAGGTTCGAATTACTTATTCACATAAAAAACCGTAGACTTATTGGCAAGTTGATGTCTCTTAAGGTGAACGGTAAAATTTGTACAGGTCCGTCAATTGGATTAACGACAATTGTGTCCGACTCCAAATATCATCTTTTACTTTTGGAATTTCCAAATATAACTAAATCTACTCTCAACTGCTTACCATTCCACAAATCACTGTATTCTCAATGCAGGCCCTCCAGTATGCCAAGAAGACTCTCGCCTGAAAAATTAAAAACGTTCAAGACAGAGTTCAAATCTTTATTAGAGCAAGGCATTTTGCGTCCGTATAAAAGTCCATGGGCTAGTCCAATTCACCTTGTTGAGAAAAAGAATGGCACTTGGCGCGCGTGTGGTGATTTCTACAGATTAAACGCAGTGACAGTTCCTGATAAATATCCTTTGCCTCACATTCAAACTTTTTCCATGGTATTAAATGGCAGAACGACTTTTACTAAACTTGACTCGATTGAAGCTTATAATCAGATCGCAGTCAATCCAGCAGATATCGGAAAAACGGCTGTAATCGCACCAATTTCAACCTTTTTGAATTCAACCGAATGCCTTTCGGTCTTAGGAATGCTGGTCAAACATTTCAGAGCTTTATGGATGAAGTTTCACGTGGCTTGAATTGCTATGTTTATCTAGACGACATACTAGACGCTTCGAAAGATTTTTAAACACATATACAAGACATACGACAGGTGTTTTAGCGGCTATATCAATATAACATTATTTTAAACATTCAAAAATGTGTTTTTGGACAATCGGAATTGCCTTTTCTTGGATATTTAGTTCGCTAAGAGAGTATCTCTCCTTGCCGGAAAGGGTTAAAGCTGTTACAGGATTACCACAGCCCAAGACCGTTTATGAGTTACATCGATTCCTTGCAATGATTAACTTTTATCATCGTTTTTTTCCACGAGCTGCGCACATACAAACTCCAGTTTTCAGCTTGTTCAAAAGCAAACGTGATAAGACTCCAATAAATTGGACACAGGATACACTTGGTGTATTCAAAGCTTATAAAACCCTGCTAGCTAATGCTGCTTTGTTAGCACATCCCAAAAACGAAGCAAGTTTGTCTCTTATGACTAATGCATCGGATTTTGCTTTTGCTGTTTTATATCAACACGTCGGTAACAAGCCAGAGCCACTGGTCTCGAAAGTTAACTTCTACTGAAAAAAAACTATAGTGTCTATCATCGGGAGTTATTTGAAATATATTGTGCTGTTCGCCATTTTCGATATTTCCTGGAAGGCAGAAAATTCAGCATCTATTGTGATCACAAACCACTTACACATCTGCTTTCTGTCAAAAAACAGATAAATTCTCTCCTCGTCAGTCTAGACAATTGCAATTTTTTGCTCAATTTTCTACCGATGTACGGCACGTTTCTGGCGATTCTAATGCTGTAGCAGATGCATTCTCTCGTATTTATGAGATTCACTTGCCAGTTAAAATTGATTTTGATACTATGGCTAAAGAACAGGAGTTCGATAACAGTCTCGAGTCTTTAATGAGAACTGGTTCAGGATTGAAACTCAAACCTATTAAACTTTCAACTGGAGCAAAGTTAATGTGTAATGTCTCCACTGACACCATACGCCCTTATGCTCCAGAAACTTTTAGAAAGATTGTTTTCAACAATATTCATTCTCTTTGACATCCTGGTGGTAAAGCCACGGTCAAATTAATTAAGGACAGATTTAGCTGGACCACATTACAGAAGGATTGCACTCAGTTTTTAAAGAACTGTATTGCCTGTCAGTCGAATAAAATATCAAAACATTCCAAGTCTCCTGTGGGACAGTTTCCCCTGGTTTCAGCACTTTTAAAACATATTCATCTCGACATAATAGGCACATTGTCATCATCTAATGGTCATCATTACTGCCTCACATGTGTCGATAGATATTCAAGGTGTTCGGAAGTTTTCCCGATGACCGACATGAAAGCTGAAACTTGTGTTGAAACATTTCTTAATGGTTGTATTTCAAGATTCGGAGACCCCGAGGTAGTCATAACGGACCGAGGACCACAATTCGAATCGGAACTTTTCCAGGCATTTACCAAACATTTAGGTTCACAGAGGATCCGAAGCACAAGCTATCATCCGGCTTCAAATGGCATGGTGGAAAGGTTTCATCGTCAATAAAAGGATGCCGTCACATGTCATTGCTTTTCACCACGATGGACGAGTGTTCTTCCTTTAGTTATACTCGGTATCCGTGCAAGTCTAAAGGAATATTTAGGTGTTTCCTCTGCTGAATTACTTTACAGGGAACCCTCGCGTCTTCCTGGAAAATTTTTCCGGACATCAAAGTCTACCCCTGCAATTCCTAGATCCCTCCAAGATCTCAAGAACCAGTCCCTGCAACCAGTTCCAGCTTCCAGCCACGCTAAAATTAAAGCGTTCATTCACAAGGATCTTCCTACTACAACCCACGTTTTCTTCCGGCGAAATATTGTTCGTCGACCGCTTGAGCAATCCTATGATGGACCATACAGAGTTCTATCTAGGACAGATAAGGTATTCACTCTGGATATGCGTGGTCGGAAACGGATAGTGTCTGTGGATAGACTCAAACCAGACTATATATTAGGCAATACTATGCAACTTGAAGATGATCCCTCAAGTACCCCTCCACAGTACGTAACACGATCTGGACGCATTGTCCGGTTTCGCATTGATCCTACGGTCATCTCATAGCCGACCTTCGATTTCGTGGAAGAGTACTGTGATGATTATCAATATCTAGCCGGCTGTGCAATTAAATTCCGTCAAACTAGCGCTACAACTGATTTGTAAATACTACAACTCTTCTACTTCAAGATTTTTCTAACGTTGTTGTTAATGTTCGTTAATGTTTGTTAGTCTTTGTTTAGTGTTAAGTTTTTAGTTAATAAATTATCTTTTTTACAAGTTAGCTCTAGTGACTTAACGCATTACAACACGGCTACAAGCCGACCTATGTATATAGGAATTTCTTTTTCAAGGCTGGTATTTTGATAAATAGATCCTATAATTAAAATAATTGCTGAATTATAAGTTTTGAAGAACATATATAAGATTAGAAGTATGTTGATATTCCTGAACTGCCTTTTTGCCAATTATTGGCAAGTACTTATAACTGCAGAAAATGATCTACGAGTTTTTGACGAAAGTTTATATAGCAGCATGATTTTGTGTTATATTGTGATATAACAGTTTTATATTACAAATTCAATCATCTTTTAAGCAAAACACATATTAATTATGTATAAATAACTGTATATTAATCTACTGAAGCAAAAATTGCTCAGTCTTTGTATTAATTGTATATCAGTTCATTGCAGTATTTTAAAATCTAATGAAATCTTAATGACATCTGGAAAAAGGGAGTTAAAATTCTTTGCTGAGATTTACTATAGCAGCATGATTTAAATAATCATAGAACACCTATCTACTACACAAATTTTGAGTTTCCTTCACGGCACATAGAATGTCTAGAATTATAAAGAATTTGTTGCATGGTGGTGCATTGTAAAGAGAGCAGCTACATTGAAATATTTTGAATTTCAATACATTCATAAAGCTTCTGACGAATTTCGAAACAAAACTTTATCTTAGAGGATGAATTTCTCCATTTCCTAATACCCGAGTGTCGTTATATGTTATGCAGGAGCCGACTTAAATAGAACCTTACAACAGCTGCAGTTGTTTATTGTAGAAGTTTGCACCCGCACATGTATTGCGACAGTGTCTCCAAAGATCAATACTCATATCCATGTTAATCAATGAAGACTGAAGTGTATTTCGGAAATGCCGTTTATGCAGAATCCTGCTTGCAAAATCATTTCTCTAGTTCATCATTCAATGTTCGACTATGAAAGGATGGAATGATTGGAACATAGATTTCTTTGTGATATTCATGTTATATTGTTTAGTATACTGAATAAATATTTTTGGAAGAGTATAGATTCTGAAATTTTACTCTAGACTTCAAAAGAATACTAGACTTAAAAGTTCTTGAAGTAGAGAATACCATAAATGCACTGTTAACTCAAACATAGCATGTGATAAATGTAGTAAAAACTGTTTTTTATTTGTTTCGCAATAAATAATATTTTGATTATTTGTTGAAAGTAGATGAATTAAATGCCGCATACCATAAAATTAAAAAGGAATTACTGCTCAAAAATAGTTGAGAGTTGCATAATAGAAAATATAGCTACATAACTAAATAACTCGCCTAATTGCTGATTATTATTAATTGATTAATGATGAATTTTTACTATTTTTTTTATTTCACGTGATTTGTAGCTGCAAGGAAGACATCTGTCAAGTTTTCTTAAACTATTTAAATAAATTAAAGTATAATTTTGCGTAGGTAAGCGAATATTGTTTTAGAAGTTAATTGATTATAATCGTTTACTGTTTTATATTTTTATTAAAAATATAAATCATGATGAATATTATTGCAGTAAACACAGCGACAATTAGATAAAATTCCAAATATTATACAAGGGTCACAGTGGCCTAGTGGTAACGTGTCAGCCTCGGAGACGAAGGGTTCCAGACTCGAAACCCGATTTCATTGATGATCCGTCGTGTATTGGGCCTGTTGCACGTTAAATCATATGCAGGGGGTTAAATGTCCTCCCGCCTGTGTGGTGCAAAAATACCCACACTGGCCCGGCCTACCCAAGAAGGCTGTAAGGCCGGTAGAGGACCAGCGGGGAGAGAGCCGTTCCACCAGCATGTGGAGGACGGAATTTATTGGTGAAGAAATTTTGAGAAAGGGGTGCCAGCTCAGGTGTTGTCATCGCCATCTGACTGTGGTTCAAAATTACGAGATCCGTCCCAAAATTGCCCTCGTATTGCTTCAAAAAGGAACGTTAATATAACTAAATTAAACCAAATATTACAGATCAACAAATCAATCAAGTGATAAATACAGGGTCTCGACGACCGAGTTCCATTCCGACTGATTGGTCGAGCTAGACAAGTCGAACTGAAAGCAAGTCGGAATTATATTTTTCAACACAATTTTCATTCAAACTGGTTATACAATAGTTATAATTACATAAAACACAACAATTAATTATTGCACATATTTAAAAAAAATTATAATAAGATAATCGAAAAAAGAAATTCATTATCAACATATCATCAAGATATCCATATCATTCAAAATAATCTAAGCAAAACTAGAACCTGAAACATCATTTTATTTTGAAGTTTAATTTTTTTGGCCTGAAGTACGGAACGTCGTAAGTCGCATTGGCCGTAAATCAAGAAGTTGTTTGTGTACTTTTCTATCCGCGAGGTTTGTTTATTCCAGAGTACGTTTAAAATAAATATCATTAGTTTAAATTTTTGAAGGCATAAATTTATAAACAAGGAATTCGCTTTCATTTTTGAAACGAATAAATCTTTTTTCCATATTATTTCAATCACTGAAGCAAATTTGTCAATAGAAGATAAATAAGCAGTAAGGAAGTGATAATTAATTATCGTTTAGTTACAAGAGGGCTTATGTAACCCAAAAGTAAACCAGCGTGTATTATATTTCATCAGTAACTACCAATCACAAAAAGAAAAATTTTGTTAATCTTCCATATTGGAGAGATGTAGAAGTTTGAGAAGTTGAGTGGTGGTTCAGATATTCACTTCATCAATTGGCTGCGGCTCAAATCTACACTGTCCTTTACAATTATACTTGCGTAATTTAAAATTGGAAAAATTTTCTATCATATCAATTAGTCAATATTTATTTTTTTATATTTAACAAATAGCTAGGTCATACTTCCGATGTTAATTTTATCTAGTAAACTTCTATTATTGCATTATTCATAAAGTAAAATGTCTTTATTAAATAAACAAACGGAACGGGAATTTCGACGTATATAAAAAACATAGAAAATTAAGAAATTCTTGTACCGTAATGTGGTTCGCACCTTGAAATTTGTAAAATAACCATATTTTTTTGACAGAAGAAAAAAAGTTAAAATTTCCACCGATAAGTGGCGGTATTAGACGTTGCCTAGACAAAATGCATGAAAAATATTTAGATTAAACATCAGGTATTCGTTTATACTTGAAAACGTAAAACAAATGTTTAATTTGTTCTTCCCCACATATAGGAACAGTTTGCAATCATGTGAGAAACTATTTACACTTGCGTGCAGCAGGATAACGTCGAAAACGGAGATCTCGCAGCGCATGGTATGTTCTCAGACAAGGTAGATAGATTTCGAATACACACCCGATATTTTAACTACCCACAAACCAAAAATTTACCGATTTCAAGTCCGGAGATCTTAGAGGCCATGCAGTATTGAAGAAATGGTTTATTATTCATCCTTGACCAAACATGCTAAAACATACCTAAAATCTTCCTTGCACACATTGTGATATGAAAAGGATCTCCATCTTACATAAGCATAATAATGTCTAGGATTTTTTTTTCTCGCAGGGATGGCACTAAGTTATATCTTTAAATAACGATCTCCTGCTACGGTGCATATCTTCCATCTATCGGTTTCGCATGGATCCTCGAAGAAATAAGTGTTAAGAATTACTGATACACAAAGCCAGTGGCGGCTCGTCAGATAAGAAACAAGCAGGGCTGCTTGTATAGACCTAAATTGTAGGAAATTTTCTGCTGATTCTTTTGGTATATAATGATGATATACAAAAAAAATTGATAATTTTTTAGCTATAAGCAAAACCTGAGAAAATTTTTTTTTCAAGTCTTTTGGCTATGACTAAAATTTCAACAAAACACTTTTGGTGGCAAACCTCAGATTCGTAATCAGCATCCCAAAAAACATAAAGGAGCAAAAAATTACAGCTCCTTCAGAATTTAATTTATAAAAACTACTGAATGACTGGACTACTGAGAAAAAGCAAAAACAAAATGACAAACGAGGAAATCGCGCCAAACGAGGTGTAGGAAAAACGCAGCTAAAGTGCATTTCATTTCAAGTGGAGAAAGGGTAGCTTTTTTTCCCGACTGAGAGATCCGCGTTGCTCAGTGCTCGAATTTTGAATTTTAGGAGGAGTAAAACTCTATGCAGCTCTGGTATGTCTCTCTCTTAATTCTTGATTGATTTTCAATCTTCCTTTTACTTTTTTATTACTTTTTTTCCTTTTTCTTTGATCATTGAACTCTCAAAGTAAAAAATTAAACCAATTAGAATAAAAAAGAAAATACAAGCTTTTAAAATAATTTCAGCGGGATTACAGTTTTGCAGCTCTAATGGACAAACCGCCATTGCACTAAGCCCACACCATACAGTGAGTCTTGATCCATGCGCCGGCTTCTCTTTGCATGTGTGTGGATTATCTCGAGTCCAGATCCAGCAGATACGCGCATTAAAATACGTGTAAAGAAAAATGGATCACATCTGTCTAAGAGATCTTCAAAGGCTATTATGGATCTTCCCCGAGCTTTTTCAGAACGAACTCAGTGAAATCCTTTCGCTTTGGGATATCGTTCCGCTTCAGATCCTGTAAAGATCGTAGATTTTATGGGTACAACTTCAAGACTTCATGCAAAACTCAAAACACACCAATTCAAGATAATCCGTGTTTCTTGAAACCTTCAGTACATTGCATACGGTGCTGGGTGATTGAATCCGTTTCTATTGGCACCTTGTTCGTACGCTCCTTGATATCTTCGGCCAGCAACTACGTTGAAGTTCTTTTAAGTTACCTATTTCTTCGAATCGTTGAAATACATTTCTGGACCTTGGCATTCTTTCATTTCCCTTATGTTCTTCTGCTGATTTATTATTTACATATAACAACTTTATCAAAATTGCCTTTTCTACTAGTGACAGCACTTCAGTCATTCAATGAGTTGAGATAATTCTACAGAGCAGTAATTCAGTTTGTCCACACTACTGCTAAGGCAGAAGCGGATTAGAAGTTAGTTGTCGATTTTCACCCTCTTCTGAAGGGAAGAAATTTGTATATTTTCTGATAAGCCATATGTTCTGTGATTGAACTAGAATTTTCAGAAGCATCTGTCGGTCAGAATTATAACTAATTTTTCTTGTGTCAGAAAAAAAATCCTTCTCTTTGACAAGTTTAAAGGTGCAAATTACACTCCGATACACAGATTTTTTTAATGATTTTTTGAAATAAGTATAAATTTATGGGATATACAGGCATGGAATACATTGTGTTTAATAAAAATTTGCACCTTTTTATACAATTAACTAAGAATATCAACGAAGAATTTTTACAAATTCAACTACTTTGGGACCAATTATCTCAAAAATTAATAAAGCTAGAAGAAAAATAAAAGCGTGCATTTGTAGGGAATTTTACGATCTTTAATTTGTTAAGTTACATGTAATTACAAAACTGAATAGTTTTCGAGACATCCAAGAAAAACTAGAAAAGGGGATGAAATCCAAGATGGCGGCGCTAGCTTTCCCCATGACCGGGGACTTTCAGTATGATCATTAGGAGCCCCTCGCGAACATGTGCACCAATTTTCAAAACTGTGCATTTTTTTTTAAACCTAAGTTAACTGGACTAGAAGTGCAATTATCAAATAGACTTACACATTTTAAAATTTGATGAATTTTCTCTTTATAATATATTGATATTTTTAGAAATACCAAATGAAAAATTCTCAAATTTGCGTGCATCAAATATAGGGATAGGAGTATAATGAAAGCATGGCATAAATTTCTATTATCAAGGCACTTTTGATTAAAAATGAAAATGAAAATTTTAATCCATTTACAGAACATTTACAAACTAAGTTGGAATAATAAAAGGATTTAACATTTCGATTTTCACGAAATGTAATGGAAAATTTTGTTCAAAACTGTCATTAGGTTCTATTTTGTGTCACAATTTAAATTGTACATAAAATTATGCTAAATTTAAAATATTCTTTAAGCTATTGAATATGTATGATGGATAAATCAAGTTAAATAAAAATTGTATAATTTACATTTGATTGCTTTTTAAATTTTACACTCTTTTATTTTGCTTGACTTGTTTCATGCTTGTAAATGTGGCATATTGCAATCGACTTTTAATTCACTTCTTGATGTGCTCGAGCTCTTTTTTCAATGAAAATACGTTATTTTAATATTTTTAAAAGTAAATAATTAGTTAATCAATTAATTTAATTACATTGATTCCATACAAATAGCGCCATCTGGTTGTGAATTTGAGAAAAATTTGATTTAGATTACGTAATATTTTTACTAAATGAATTTAAAAAATTAATTAATTATTAAAATTAAAATTTAATTAAATTGAATACTAAATGAAAGAACTAAAAAGTGGAAAATATTTGAAACAAAGGGATATACATGCGCTTGCAAAATAGAGTCAAAATAAAGAGTTTTACTTCTTTTAGCTGTGAATTCTATTACACACATTGTTTGTCCGCAAATAATAAGAAAATACTAGCTGATTCAACTTTCTGCTTCTTTTAACTGAAACCAGTTGTAAAAATTATTTTCGGTGCCAATGTGACTTTAATAATCTTTTTAAATAACATTCCATTATTAGCTGTCTTTTGTCATTATAGTAAGATATGTCTTGAATGAAATTTGGTTGTAGTTTCAGATTTAAACCCGATTTTGAAATTTCATTGCATTAATAATAACATTTAAGTTTATAAGAGGCAACTGTAGAAAACTATTTATAAATTATATTTCTTTTCTAATAACAGTTAAAATTGATAAAATTAACGAAAATTAAATTAAAAATTAATAGAACTTGAATTAAAAAATTAATTAAAATTCTTTTGCATTATATATATTCTTTTGCTTTATTCAGAAAATTTTTGTCCTGCTTCAGAGCTACAATGGCGTGTGGCCTCTGAGGAGAATCGCCATTTTGGTTCTTTTACAATTTTCTTCCATTTTGCTTTCATTCTAATTGTATTTTTCGTTCTATTTTGCCTTTTTATGTTTTATTTTAAGGTTTTATTAATGCCTATTTTTTATAATTTTAACTTATTTTTCGAAGTTCTAATTTTGTTTCTTTTCTAATGTTATTCATGCCTTAAATAAGATGGCCTCTCTACAGTTGAAAATTTTATAATGATTTTTATGCCAATGCTATCATGAAATACTATAGTAAAAGAGTGTCTGAAAATTATTATAGTAATAATAGATAATTTTTTAACCTTTTTTTTCTATCTGTTACAGAAAATGTTTACAAATTAGTGTACCTTGACTCTGAAATTAAAACCAACATTAAATCATTTACCCAGAAGTTATTTCTATACTTAATTTTGTGGTAAGGTTTACTAATACAACATAAAAAGGACATTTTCCCAAATAATTAAATATATCATATTTTTTCCAGGGACTATTTAAGAAGAAATACGCTTTCAGAGCTTTTAAACTTTTTTCTCAATTAATTCTAAACAAAAAATTTTCAATTGAAAACATTGAAATATTTATTCTTCAGCGACTTTCGCGAATTGAACAAGGAAAAATATTATCTAATCTGTGTAAAAATGAATAATATCAATGTAAACTATGTATAATGAGAAAATGTTCTTCAAAAGCATCCATGGATTTTGAAGATTCGGACAGCGTTTCTCACCTTTGACAAAATACTTCCATTTTCGCAGATGATTTGTATTCTGGCATACGAAATAGTCTGCTTCATCCACGATGTATTCCAGAATGAAGTGGGGAAATTATAATCAAAATAACTTTGCGCTCCCTTCAGGGGAAGACTTGCTGACAAACGTGGGAAACACGTCGATGAGGCTGAGTTTGTACCTTGAAGTTATTTCTCATAAAAGGACGATAAACCTGGGAAACAGTGTAGGAGAAACGAGGCTAAATCCATAAAACACATTTTTATCGTACTCAATAAATGGCGTCGAAAATCTCCGCTTGCCCTGGTTCATTGGAAGCTGCTATATTGAAAGCGTGAGCAGATTTCAAAAGAGAATGCGATATTCTTTTAAAAATTTGTATTCAATAGCTACAACACTAGATAAAGACTCAAATTCAATGTTTCGGAGGATTTCTAAGGATAAAGTTCGTGTTTATTTAATTTTTGTATTAAGTGACTTATTTTTCATAGATTTATTTAATTTGTAGCAAATTGTTTTTATAAAACCGTTTGTGTATAAATGGAATTTCGAAGAAAACATAAAAAGTGACAGAATAAACGTAATTATTTTAGTTAAAAAAATTTCGCGAAACAATGCAATAACTTAATAATAAGCACTTAAAACTCTATAGTTCAGACCCAAAACAGATATAGGCTGAATAAGCTTAAGATTGGAATAAGGCTTGAAAAATATAAATAGAAATCTGTATACTGATTTTGAATATACAAGTAGAGTAAATTTAAAAATGTGTCTTGTCTTGATTTCTTGCTTTGAAAATATCGCGCTAAAACAGCTAAGCTAAACAAACTAATAAATTCATCTGTGATTTACTGATGAACATATTTCACAAACTGAAATAAACTTTTGTCATTTAAAAATTTATACAATTATTTTCTATTCGAAAAATTTAACGTACAAAGCATTTGAAAGGATATGTTATATTAACATTAAGAAACTTCGAAACCCTACCCATCACATTTTTCATTGATGTTGAATAACTAAAAAGTTAATAAAGTAAATAACTGAAATTCAACGAAAATCAACTCCATATAAAAGACACATAAAACAATTAGAGTCAGTCAAAATTGAATATGGATATGAGATCAGAAGCTAGTTATTATTCTTTGGATTTCAGAACCACTATTGTACCCAAGTGCGTATTATTTGATGTACAAAATCGAGTCAACTTCCTATCGAGACTTCATAAAATGCAATAATTAATACTGAAAAAATGCAGCATTATATTTGTTTCCGTAATGTTTTAAGAAAAGCAATTATATCTCAAAATTTTGTTTGGGAGGTGGTTCTTTATTGCATTACTATGCCAATTAGAGTTTAACCCTTTATAAGGCCATTTTTTCCCAGTAGGGATATAATAAAGTAACTTCAGGATTTATATTAATTTAAGAAGAGAAATTCATTTAGCTTTTTTGATGACATTATATTTTGTTAATTAATTCTATTAATTAATATGTTACCAAGTCAAGACACTTCGTTATGGTTTGAGATACACTGAAGAGTCAAAAAAACTGGTGCACCTGCCTAATATCGTGCAGTCATCAAGGGTACACGTCGGCTCCGAAAGCCCATATCGATGATGTTTCGTTGAATGGTTCGCACGCTGACACTTGTTGATGGCCCAGCATTGAAATCTGCAGCAATTTGCGGAAGAGTTGCACATCTGTCACGTTTAATGATTCTCGTCAGTCGTCGTTGGTCCCGTTCTTGCATGATCTTTCCCGGCCACAGCGATGTCGTAGATTTTATCTTTTACCGGATTCCCTATATTCACGGTACGGTCGTGAAATAGTCCTACGTGAAAATGCAAATTTCATCGCTACCTCGGAGACGCTATGTCCCATCTCTCGTGCGCCAACTATAACACCACGTTCAAACTCACTTAAATCTTAATAACCTGCCGTTGTAGCAGCAGTAACCGATCTAACAACTATGCCAGACACTTGTTGTCCTATATAGGCGTTGCCGACCGCAGCGCCATACTTTGATTGGCTCCATATCTCTTTATTTGCATACGCTTGCCTGTACCAGTTTTTTTGGCCCTTCAGTGTAAGAAATTGGAACATCCAGGTTTTTGCTTCATCAAAAATTTGGCGAGAACTTACGCCAACCTTAAAACCTGCATTTAAAAATTGATGAATTTGGTGGGAAGTATGTTCCCACGGCTGTAGAAAGGATTAACAAGTTCATAACGATGGCACGTGGCATGATCAGTTAACTGATCATAATCCAGGACATAGTGTGTTTTAAAGGAATTGATTGGGAAAATGTTAAGCAGTTTGTTGAATGAACTGCCAGCACACTTTGCATCTAACTTGTCATTCCTTGAATGGAAATGTCATTGCTCTGACCCTCAAAGGGAAACATGGAGCCAGTATGGCATCCATCCTAAGTCCATTTACATAGTATTGGTGAATTACATATACACTGAAACTAAACAAGAACTGATTATATACAGGCTGTTCACAAATGAACTGACACATTGCAAAAATTAATTTTAAAAAACTAAAAATGTTGGAATACGTTTTTTTTAAAATAAGAGCGCATCGCAAAAGGTTTTTTTTTTACAGATACGTAACGCGGCGTTACGCAGTTCTAAATTTGTTATAGCGAGAAAATTCCGTACCCAATGGCTACCGATCAGCAGAAGCCGATGCGTGTTTTCTGGTTTCTTTTTTTTAGTTTTTCTTGAATATCACTGAAATACTCTACAGTTTTCACATTACATGTGAACGACCAAATTAAAGAGCCTAAAATTCCCTACAAATACATGTTTTTATTTTCCATCCAGTTTTAATATTTTCTCAGATAATGGCTGTAAACAAATTTTTAATTTCCAGTAATTTACGACCTCCTAGACCATCGAAATGGCAGGTTACCTCTCTGTAAAAAAACTTTTAAAGATGCGCTCTCATTTAAAAAAATCGTAGTTCCAACATTTTTAGTTTTTTTATTAATTTTTGAAATGCTTCACTTCATTTGTGTACACCCTGTACATTACAATACTTTTATACATTTATTATAAAATGTATGTATGTTAATAAACACTATGATTCATAAAACACAGAATGAGGGAAACGTTCCTGAACTTGTTGTGAAACGCGGCATTTCTGTTTGACTTCTTTATTGTTTCAACCAATTTATTAACCAAAAATTGTGCTGACGAAGCTAAGGGTCTTGAGCCTTTTATTGTGGTTGACTCATACAAGATACCTTTCCATTAACAAAAACTTTTTACCCAAAAAGACAAAGGAATACTTCCAGACAGGCGACGCTACACAGTTAACTCACAAAAACCTCCGCGATTCAAAATGGCGAGCAAATAGTTCCGTTAAATTAATTTGATTTACAATTTAATAAACTTGAAACGTTAAAGGAAATGACATAAAAAGTTAAGGCAATTAATATTTAAGTTGATTACTAAGTAAATAAATAAGAAAATTTAAGATATTTAATAAACTGTAAAAAATTACTGGTGAAATTTTAAAAGTTGCCAAAGATGCCACAAGAAACAAAAGAAAATTGGTGGCGAAGATATAAATAATTAAAAATATTGGTAAAACCGAAAAATGATGTAGTTGCATTTTTTGCAATCTAACAAATAGTGTTTTAGCATCATATTTAGATGAAGCTTATCTCCTCTGTTTTATGATTTTCCGAATTTCTTTAATATTAATTCTCATACAATCCACTGAAGTGAAAAGATGAAAAGAATTAAGAGTTTTTAAGGATAAAAAATATTAAATGTTCTTGGGTTCTACAAATAAAAAAATTTCTAAAGTCAGTTTCTTTTCATAACCCGTCCTCCTTTTGGCAATTTTCATGAAACTTTAAATGGTAAACAGTTCTCATGCAACATATTAAATTTAATGTCATGTAATAATGTTTGTCAATTATTTATTCTTCTTCTTTAACTTAATTATTATTAATTAAGTTAAAGAAGTATTCCAGAATTACCCATTATATTTCAGTGCTCTATTTAATATAACATTTTTGGCACGTATACTGAAAGATTTTAGCTATAAGTGAAATAAGATTACATTTGAAAATTATTTTTTGAATACTGTTACATGATGGCAATGTTACTGTAGGGAAATAATTGCATAGTGAAAGAGTACCTTCTAAGAAGGAAAATGCAGAAATAGATAAGCTGCAAAAAACATATTAAATGGCACTATGATCGTATTGAGTGAATAGCACACCAAAGGTAAGAGCATAAGATCAAACTAGCAAAAAACTCTGTTTATTACCAATTAGCACTGGCGACATGATTACGGAACAACTATTCAACACAATCCTCTTTGGCATAAAAACCACATGTTTACATAAATGAGTATACAGTGCTGTTCAAAATATTTAACATGATGATACTGTAACGATATTGTCTTGTGGGTGTACGTGAATGCAATCCAATAAGCAGGATGAAAAAAATAAAGCTCTTTATTTTACAAATATTCCAAGCAAAGAAACGTAGCACAAGTATTAACACGGCACTAGTAAAAATTCACAACAGAGACTACCAATAAATCTCAATACAACTCTCAAAGGTTTCTTGTTAGCTCACCAGCTTGCTTGTTGATCAAATTCCAACTGCCTCTTCTTGGCTTGAGAGCTTGCCTTTATACTTTTCAACAGGAAGTGACTTCATTATGTAGGAAGTGACGTAATTTCTAGAAAGTTCATGAAACCAGTAGAAATAGGTTGAAAGTTCGAAGTCCTTCTAGAAAATTTTTTTTGTCGCCAAAGTCGCCAACTTTGCCGCTAAGTCGCCAAATTTATCGCCAATTTGCCAAGTTTGTCGCCAAGATTAGCATCTCAGGGAAACGACTTTATAGCTTTGTAACAATACTTATTAGAAACAATTATTTTGACTGCAGTCAAAGAAAAGAAATCTTACCGAAGCATGCTTCACCAGAGAGATGAGGATGAAATTTTTAACTCGTTATACTCTGAAATGAGATCTCCATATCTCTCAATCTAATCAAGGATAGTAAAGTGTGATGAACGAGTCATCATTATTCTGTGTCTTTAAAAAAAACATCGCACAAAAAAATTCATTTCTGAAAACAGGAATCAAAAAGGCGACATCATCATATTGCATTCTTTTTTTTCTGGCACACATGCCTCACAAAAACGTCCCTTCAACTCTGTTGCCACTCAGTTACTTCTTTACAAAACCTGTTCTACTGTTGGTCTAACTATAACATTGTCCTGTGAACTGTCGGTCCAACTATAACATTGTCCTGTGAACTGTCGGTCCAACTATAACATACACTGTCCTGTTCACAAATACAGAATAAAAATATTGCTATATCCATATTTAGAAGGAAATTCCTTGATTTATAGAGAGTTTGTTTCCTTTATTAAAACACAGAACTCAAAAAGAAACTAAACTTGAAATTTAAACGCTCACAAATTAGCACCTAATACAATAGTTCAATTTATCTTAAATTTAATGGAGCATAAAGGAATTATGTTTTCCTTTTCATTTTCAACCAAAAATAACTATTCTGAAACAGTCGAAGTTTATGATCAATTAGATGATGAATCTAAAACAAGATGATTCCATTATGTTCAAGTAATATTTTAACTATATAGTCAAAATAAATTTTCTGATTTCAATTCCCAATTCAAAATAAAATTATCCGAACTGCACAATAAAATCCAACTACAATTTACTATTATCACTGCTTAATAAGATTGCATGTAAGTATATTTTTATACGCTTCTATTTAACTTAACTGGTTTCATGTTTGTAAAGATTCAATTCTTTTTTTCATATTTAATTCACATATTGTTATTCTATTTTTGAAATTCTGCACAGTTATGTGTTCCTAAAGATAATGCAAAATTTTAATATTTTTAGAGCTTGAATATAAACAAACCGTTTGAATTTATTTAATTTTAGTTCGATATAATGTCTAGTAAATAGTAATACATATTTAAACAAATGGAAAAAATTACATGAAACCAATGATAAACAATTCGGTGCATATCCTATAGCAACACATATTCTCTGCGTACAAATTGTTAGAACTTTCGTACCACTAAGTTATAAGAGTTTCATTCTCCTCGCTTTGTTTATTTGTGAAGTTTATTAATTGCCTTATAAATAGGTTCGCACTCTTGGTTTAAATTTATCATCATATGCGTGATGACTGCATTTATTACTAACGAGAGAAGATAAGAACAAGTAATCCCTTGGCCGAGCGAGAAAGATCTTAATTTCGAATGACTTGAATAGGCAGGAAAGCACTTCTCTGTTTATTCCCTAAAATTCCCTCTTAAGAAGGTATTTAAGAATTCGTCTGGGCCGAATTCATAATTAACACCTAGAAGATCTGCTACAGAAACATCTTAGTAGGGTAACAGGAGGGAATGGATTCATTTAATATTTGTTTAACTATTTCTATAAAGTAAAGTACAGGATCGTCGAAAACGGTTAGACACATTTCAAAAAATCGTATCTCGAAAAGCAATGGACGAAACGCAATAATTTTCTTTGTAGAGTACTCTGCATGTCTGCTTTTTTAAGACACAGATATTCAGACAGTGCGCAGAAGTGCTGCCCGGTGAAAAAAGCTTCACAGCTGCATTCTTTCGGAGCAAAGGCGACTGTTCAAGAGCAACCCCAATGTGTGTCGTGGTTAGCGGAATATGTATTTGAAAAAATTTTTCGGAGAACTTTCCACCGTGTTTATTGCTAAGTTACGCCTTCCATGAATAACATAAAACGATTGTACAAGGTCCTGTTGGACATATTTAAAAGAAACTCTATATAATGAAATACTTAACATAATCAATCATTATTTTGTTGTAATATTCAGAAGTTAACACACATCTCTGAAGAATGCGCTTAAACCTGCGTCGCCTGCTTTGGGGCCCGGGGGCATTTTTATATCCACATTTCCCGTTTCTTTAAACTGCTTGTATTACCGTTTTATGTTATTCACAAAAGGTGGTAATTTGAGTTAGCACGCTGGGAAGTTCGTTGAACTGTGTTTACAGAAGTATATTTCGCAAACCATAATATACATTTCACTCTCTCATGAAAAGTCGCCATTGGACTGGAGGAATGTAGCACGAAAGCCTCTGTCAGCATGCATTCGGATCTGCGCATCGGCTGAAAAGTTAGTTTCGTCTGAAAAAAAGCCTCGAAGAATTGACGAGTACTCTGCAAAAAAATTTATTGCTTTTCCTCAGTTACTTTTCATGATTTTTTAATGCGTCCAGCTATTTTCAATAAATAATAAAGGATATGAATAAGATTATAACATTTGAAAAAATTTAATGACACGAATAAGATTATATCATTCGAGAAAAGAGATAAAAATGATACGCGAATAAGATTATATTATTTGAAAAAAGAAATAAAAATGATAATAATAAGATTATCTCACTTTCTTCCCAAAAATTTAGAACGATATTCAATTATACTTCCACTATGAATTATTCTGAAATCGTATTAATGTTCCACAGTTGCCTGAAAATAAACACTTCTAATTTGTTGTTCTTATTCGCAAGAGAATTAAAGCAACCGGTGAATAAATATATTTATAAGACTGCTGAAATTTCAATTGCCAAATATTTTATTTGAATAGTCTTTGCTCATCTTTCAAACCTCAGAATGTTTTTTTTCACTACCAAAATTTATTTTTTCATTATGCCAAATTCTCTTTTTCAAAAAATGATAATAAAAACTTCAAATCTCTATTCATTGAATTCACAAGAAAAACAAAATAAGTCCACAAAAAGCAATTAAACTGCTCGCTGGTTTCCTGAGAAAACTCATTAGTTTTTTTTTCTATGACAGAGAAATGAGATGTCTGTGTTTTGATGGTAGAAATATATTTTACTTTATTTAAAGTAATGGATATTTCGTGAAAAATGAGAGAATATCTTTAGAAAATAATATAGCTTGTTGATAATATGAATCTGGATGTTGTTACTCTAATTACAAAAATCAAATCAGATTATTTTATTTTGCTAATAAAAATACTTGACGTCTAACTGCCGTGCTCAGCTTATATTTATTTTATTTCATTTCATTTTATTCACCTAGTTATTTGTGTATTTGAAAATCTCAATGGCCGTTTGGGTTGGGTTGTAAAGATTTAGTTATTTCACTTGCTGTTCACAAGGTTATTAATATTTAAGTTCATAATTCTTTTAGAAAAATTTTAATTCGAAAATGATTCAAATGAAAATTTATTTTTAAGTTGTCAATATCGTATGTACAAGTTAGTAATAAACTAACTTAATTTTTATATAAAATCAGCGGGAGTGGTCTTCCCAAAACTTTCTCGTATCCGCCCTAACATGGGGGGGGGGGGGAAATACACCAAGAACCAATAACATGCGCCATTCCCTAACACAAGTGGGGAGAAAATCGAATCGTTTGCGCCTTTTTTGCGTCGTATAATGGTGAAGAAACCGAATATGCAACTTCAACGCCTTTTTTAAACCGATTGAAACGAAAATTGGGCACAGCTATACATCGTGTTCACAAGTATGCGATTATACAGAGCGACAGACAGTCAAGACATACCGACCGATGATAAAACTGTGTACCAAATTTATTACATCTAGCTCTTTAACCCTTAAAGGCCCAGTGTTGACTTTAAGCAACATACCCAATTTTGGCCTCTAAAATTCTTGAGAATTAGACTGAAGCTCTAATGCCTGTTGATGCCAATAGAATACATGCTGAAAATGTTATTAAATCAGTTTAAAACATATAGATAGCAGCCTCAGGGCTGATAAAAAATAAATTGATTTTCACTTGAGGCTGAATCGTTTTAGCTCTGTTTGTACGCTTGAGAATACCATATTTTATTCTATAATTTTGAAGAAAATTCCTTGTCCATATTATTAGTTCTTAAAAATCAGCTGTGTCTGATATTAGGAGAATGATTAAGGAGGAGTTTTATTAAGGAGAATTTTTTTCATTAAGCACAGTCTTGTCGATGAGTTCAAACTAATTTATAGTCATAAGACATACTTAAAACAAAATAGGATTGGATTTTTAAAATATTTTTCCCATGTTTTATTCAAAAATTGAAAGTCGAAAAACGGATTAAATTAATTCTTAGAAAAAGCGGGCTTTTAAGGGTTAATTTTTTGAGTTATCGTGTTCACATGAACACTGACAGACAGACTTCCCGTGTACGGATTTTATCCAAACTTTGATATAAACCTACAAATTATGTGTAAACATCACGTACCAAATTTAATCCCTCTAGCTCTAACCGTCTTTGAGTTATCGTGTTCATAGACAGACATAATTCCAAAATTGTGTTTTTCGGACTCGGGAGGTCTAAAACGTGGAAATTCATCAAATCTCGAGTTCGAATTTTTTGACGATTACAATACTTTCTCTTTGTGTACTTCGTATACGAGAAAGTAAAAAGATGAATACAGCAAGAATTGAGAAATGTGGTGATTGTTATCTAATTAGTAAGGAAAACTATCAGTTACCCGGTTCAACTATGCACCGGGAATGTCTTTTAAGAATACCTCAAATACCTCACATGAACATTGAGAACGAAAAACTTGAAGACAGAAAAATAATTTCAACATGGGAAATAGAAAAATGTTCTTATTCTCTAATTAACTAGGGCACCTGTCTATTACTGGACTCGACTAAAAACTGAGCCCGTCTATTAAGGGTACGCGCTATGAACATTGTGAACAAATGGGTTGAACCCATAAAAACTGGGTTTTTTTCCATTATGAAATATAGTAATAGAAATATACTGAAAATGGATCTCTTGATCTATGAAGTCAATTCATCCTCACATGATGCATGTCAGATTCGCTGCAGCAATTTCATTTTGAAATTCATTGCGTTTCTTATGGGAGAGAAATGGACAGGCTTTTACAGAGCAGTATAAGACAACGTGTAGTTATATAGCGCATTTGAGTTTTTCACGTGACTGTGACATCACATAAATTATCATTACATAGGGGAACAGGAATCTCATTATCTTAGATCTGTGACTTGTTTTTGCTAACTTTTGGCCTCTGGATCCAAAAATAACAGTAGTTTTTGTCTATCATGTCAACTTTCTAATCTACAGGATACCCTCGCTTTGTGTCAAAAATCATACAAAATGTGCATATATAAAGGAAAATAAAGGGAAAACTTACCAAATATACTGTTCACAAAGAATAGTTTTATTCATACATAGGCTATATATAGTTACTGCAAGTTAAATTGTGTTCATACAAATAGTAAAGTTTTTTTACCAAACGGTAAACATATACAGGGTGTTCATTAATTATTGTCGGGGTTTCCGTACCTCATAACTTTCGTATAAAAATATTACGCAAAAACCGATTACGTATTCGTAAATTACAACCCAAAGAATTTTACGTGGCAACAATGCGATCATAGCGCATTTGCAGTCTGGGTAATTATGACGTCATAAATAAAAATGGCGACCGTGCAAGAAAAAGCAATGTGTGTATTGTGGTTTTTCGAAACTAAATTTGGTTTGGGGGTTTGTCAAGAACATTGTGTACAAGACCCCTGTGCCCTCCCTTGATTAACTGAAGCGCAGAATTGTTACTGCGATCCAAAATGTTACCCCACAAATGCTGGAGAACACTTGGAGGGAAATCGAATTTCGTCTCGATGTGTTACGAGCCACGAAGTGCAGCCATGTGCAAATTCATTAATCTTTTTAATATCATTAATGAAATTCTTTGAGTTGTAATTTACGAATACGTAATCGGTTTTTGCGTAATATTTTTTATTCGAAAGTTATGAGGTACGGAAACCCCGATAATAATTAATGAACACCCTGTATATTAAGGTAAACATTTTCGCTTATAGCTTTTTCTGGAGTGTTTAATCTGTGGAAATTCTCGCTTGATGTTCCAATAATAGTCAGTCATCATATGTACATTCCATTTACCTTGATACCGTGCCTCCACGACCTTCAAATTTTGGTCGAATCGCTCACCCTGTTCATCACTGACTGCACCAAGATTTTTCGGGAAGTCAGCAAGATGGCTATGTAAAAAATGCAATTTGATGCTCATGTTGCAACCAAGCATTTTGTAACTCTCCAAGAGTTGCTGGACAATTTTGATGTAATTCTATGCTCGTATATTTCCATGATAGTATTTGACAATTGTTTTGATTTCCAACCAAGCATCCTTTTGAAGTTTTGTCATTGTTCTGATGAACTGTTCATCTTTAACGAGCTGCCGCATCTGTGGACCATCAAACACACCGGCCTTTTCTTTTCAAATGACAGGCTAGGAAATGCCGAAATGAGATACTTGAAACAGTCTCCTTCAATTGACAAAGCTTTAACAAATTGCTTCATGAGACCAAGTTTTATCTGTACAGGTGGAAATATAATGTTCTTTCTGTCGACAAGTGGCTGGTATAGAATGTTTGGATCACCAGGTTTCAGGTCAGATCTTGGCGACCAATTCGACTGCGCCCAATTCTTCTCACGAGCTATGCTGTCCCACATACACAAGAAACAGGGATACTTGTTATATCTGCGTTGCTGGCCAAGGAGGAAACAGACCATTTTCAGGTCAACACAGATGATCCATTGGTGCATGTGATATTGCAACAGATCATTCTCTTTATGTCTTCATATTCTTCACGCAAACCACCTTATGGCCTATTGGGACTGCACCAAATAAATTTCCATTCTGGAGGAGGACACACTTCAAGCTCCGCTTTGAGATATCTATGAACAATCGCCATTCAGTTCCCTTATAGGCTGAAATTCCCAACTCTTCCATTAAACTATGTATTGTATGGCAATACACAAATCCATCATAACTTCGAAAGTGTTGCAGAAACGAAATTTCTCTTGATCGAAAGTAGAATACCTTAGCTCCTTTTACGAGCACGTTTTTCGCGTGCAGTTTTGATGCAAACAGCTTTTCGGATAGTGCCAAATCATTCAACTCGTGCTGTTCAAATCCCTTACGAATGGAATCATCTTCGATTTCAAAATCTTCGTCTTTTGGGTCACTTTGATCTTCAACAGATTCGTATTCCTGTATTTCCAAAGAGGGTAATTCTTTGAAAACTGGCACTCTGATTTCAGCTGAATGTGGCACTGGGCGTATTTCTGATGGTAAACTAGGATACTCTATTTTACATTTTTTTTTCTTGTTATATCCTGAAGTTTCAACTATAGAAAAGTAGCAATCACTTGAGTGATCCCTGGGCTCTCGCCAAATCATAGGTATACCAAATGGAAATTTATCACGTGACCCCTTCGTCCACATCCGTAAACTATCGACACACTGCTTGCACACTTTGTGAATTGCCCATGATCTATCTTGATCACCAATTTTCACTTTAAAATAGGCAAAATAGTCTTGCCTGACAAACATACTGATGCTTGTCCGTTGACTGGGAATGGTAAAACTGCCACATATATAACAAAACGAATCGGGGTTGTTTAAGCACTTACGGCACGAACCAGCAGAGGCAGACAAAAGGAAAGGTTTCAGTTCATATATAAATAAAAACTAAAAACTGCTAACCTTGAATACAAACAAGAACTAGAACTCCACGTCGGAATGCGCTTCACTATATCTGAGCGACACACAACGTCTCACTACAGTATCTCAGGCGTGACTGAACTAGTCTAGACAAGCATGCACCTGTCTCCTACGGCGTCATTGACCCGGCGCCAGTCGGAGAAGGTTTATGTCAGCCAATAAGGGGAGCAATAGTGCTTCCTATGATCCACGCTCAATCCCGCGGAGAATGTACTTGAGTATTTAGCAAATTTGGTTATATATTATTCATATTTTGAATGAATGATTCTTTAAACACTTAGTTGAGAAGTCTGAAAATTGGAGCATTCCAGAATTTTACTAAAGTTGTAGAATGTGAAAGCATGCACACACCAGAGCAATTCGGAAAAAAGTTATGTTTGGTGATTAAAAATAGACGTTCGTATATACAGAACTTTCATTATACACATCAGAAACTACAACAGCATATTACTTTCCGACATATTCGCCCTTCAATTTGAGGCACATGTCAAAACGTTTCACAAGGTTTGAAATTCCTTGTTGAAAAATATTTGTCACGAAAGAATGAAATCACCCTGCAACAGCATCGATGAGCGCATTGTTTTGGAATCGGAGAGACGCAAGCCACTGTTTCATGCGCCAGAAGTGATAGTTACTAGGCGCCAAATCTGGGCTATTGGGGGAATCAGAAAAAAACATTAGAACGAAACTGCTGCAAAATTTCTTGGGTGTGTCTGGTGGGGTGAGGGCGAACATTACTATGGAACAAGACAAGATCGGAATTCAGCCTTCCCCGAGGCATGTTTTAGGTGGGACCGCCTGAGTCCATAAACATTACACAGATGAACCGCTGCTGCTGAAAGATTTTTAGACAGAAAAATAACATATTTCACATTTGGCGGGATTTTCTATTTTGGCGTTCTTTTTCAATTGATTTAGCAAACGAGTTACTTGCAACACATCCTTCTAATTCAACTCATCAGTACCTAATGATCATCAACATACCAAAGGAATGATGGACCTTCCTCCGCCTGTTTCTCGCACATGGGCAAAAGGGGCTTAATTTCTGAATTACCCTTGTATAACTTGACGCGTCTATAATTGACGCAATTTCATGTTGTCATTTTTGGTTACAAAACGCATAATAGAATACGTATTATGCGTTTTTCACATTACGTACAATAATTATACGTGTATAGATATGTGTTATATGAACAATTATTATAGCTCGTTTGAATGAAAATAGTTTTGTAGAATATGAATCCGACTTACGACTTATCAGTTGGAACGGAACTCGGTCGTGAGTCGAGGAATAATATATATAATGTGGAATAAAAATATTTCCATTGGTGTCTTTAGATTGTTTTACTTTGGATGGTAATTTCATTTAATTCAGATGTTGTAACTTAAAACATAACTGTACTGTAATATAAATACTCATTTATACAATTTCTTTAAAAAAATAATAATTTTGTACAATTTTTGTTCTCACCAAAAGTGAGAGAGTTAATTCTTGTCTGCCTACCAAAAAGGAAGTGAATGATAAATCAAATGAGACAAGTTTCACTAATTTAAAAAAAAAATTGAACGGTATGATCCGTGTTTAGAACACTGCAATTTAATCGCTAGATTACGGGCTATGGGATTGGTATTAATGGTATTTTGACTAAGAAGCAGGAAAACAGTTTCCTCGCTTTTCTAGTAACTGAAAGATTAGGTCTGTGAACTCTCGTTTAAGTTATAATTCTTGTTTATTAGTTATCCATCAGTTCGCCACACATATGGTGACTGAATAAGACAACGGCGCACAGAGGAATCATTTAGTAGCCTAATACTTTTACGAGCCAGTAAGCAAAGGACTAAATATTTCTAGTAAATTATCTGTACCGTCTATAGAAAAATCTAGAAATATGAAAATCTCTTTTCCTTTTCTCATCGTAACCTTCAGGCCGCTTAGAATCCTTATTCTGATTTCATATGAACTTGAATGGAAACAATGCTTTTTTATCGTCAGTTAGACATTTTAATACACACTTTCATTTCACTTGACTTGTTTCATGCTTTGTAAAAATTGAATTTTGTAATCGGCATTTCAATATTTTCCTGCTGTGCAAGAATTTTGATATCACGTACACTTGTGTGTTCTCGATGACAATTCACTATTTTAACATTTTCAGAACTTAATTATCACTTAATCGATTGATATATCAAATACAAGGATTAACAAAAGAAATTAAACTAGATTAAAGTAAAAATGTGAAAAAAGAATTTGGAAAAACAATATTTTAAAATTACCAAAAGTCGATTTATGTGATTAAATTTTTATTCCTTATCAGTGGCGCCACCTGGTTGGGACTTTGAGAAAACTGATTTCAATATTCGATAACATTTATAATGATGAATTATAAATTAAAAAGTAAAAAGTAGAATATAATTAAAATAAAAAATTCTACTTTACAGTTGTGAAATATTTAAGTTTGTGCTTCTTAAGCTTCAATGCTTTTATTTTCCCTCTTGATTAGCATCTTGAAATCAATCTGAGTTTATTTATGATATTTAAATTTATGATAAGCTCAAACTGCTTTTTTTAATGATAAACTAAGATTTATTACGAAACTGTAATCTTTGATTTCATTTTTTTAGTTTGACTTCAGACTATATCTCTATATAGCTTTATCCTCCTCATTATTTAACTTTAATGATTTTTATATACTTTTATTTTCTTAATATTTCCATTGTACTTTTGAATTCAAAAAAGAAGAAGAAGAAACGTAACGAGTTATAAACTATTTTTTCTTATTTTTTATTAAATCCTTATGTTCTTGCGTAATTTTCTTCGTCTCTTATTAAACTCGTAAAATAATTTAATCTCTTAGAATTTAAAACATTTTATTTTCCTCTATAATGCCAATGCATAGGAAAGCTATACCTTGTTTTCTTTTAAATTTGTAGCAAAGCATTATACTTCATCTTCGAACATTAATAGCTTTTTCCACATACTGCTGCTGGAAGAAACAATAATTTACAAGCAATATTTCTTCTCATTTTACCATAAATAAATAGTTTTGATTTCATAGTATTGCTGATGTTCTGAATGATGTCATTCAATAAAAATCGGCAAATTTCGGTCCTGTATATATCACAGAAAAACTACATATTTAGAACATGTTTATGTAATTTATAACTGTTTGAAATATTATGAAGAATATACAGCCATTTTTTATATGTCTTAAGTTATCTTAAACGTTTAAGGCAATTTAAGACCTAATATTAGAAAAAGTGCTAAATTTTTTTATAAGAATCTCTAATCCGCAAGAAGTTGCATAATTTTTTTTAATACAGTTTGGTGCTTTTTTTTTGCTTCGGTTATTCATTGTTCCAGAATTTTTCTTATTCATATAAGAATGCCACTTTAAAAATATATTTCTCGAAATTTGACAATATAAATGCTTTGAAACGTTGTTTGAAAATACTAGAATATTTTAAAAATCAAGGTATTTGGGCAAAGTGAAGACTTAATTTGTTTTAACCAACTTTCAGATTAGGTAGAAAACACATCTATCTTAATGCTTATGTTGTAAATATTTTTCAGATAGTTATAAAATGCTTGTTATAGAGTTGCATTTTTGTTGATGTATAAACTAAGGATATATACGCGCTATACGATTGTTCCCAGAAGTAACCATTTTGAAATCAAACATATAAAGATACCGAATTTTATTAAATTTGGTTAAAATATACTCATCAAAATTACAATGTTGGTTGATGTTAATATTACTTACTTTATTATTTTCTGTTGTAATACAAGTGCATACATATAAAAAACGGTACCCTTCTTTTTGTCATGCTGTATGACATATCTTCAAAAGCGACTTTTATCTGACAAGAAACTTGCAGATGCTACTCAAATGTGTTGCGAATCAGTCCGAAACCTGTCAAAGAAAATTAGAAAATCTCCTGTAATTATTGCATCTAAGGATTTCAGACTGATTTCGGATTCAAATCATAACACTGCTTGAGGGAGAATTTATGAATAGCGTATATATACAGAATAAATATATATATGAAAGAAAGAAAAAATAATGAGCGATCTTATTAAATTTATTAATCTGAGTCATGACCTGAGACAATTCTATCCGGATTCATTTCTTGTATTTGGTGAGCGGAGGAAACCCGGTTCCTGCTACAGAAATATATGGTTCTGGTTGAATCTTCAAAACTATGATTTTCTACTTCAGGCTGAAACTCTCGATTAAGAACTGTTTCAGTTCAAATGCGATTCAAAGTCTATTAGGGGAAACAGTTAGTCCAACTGGAAATAGTTCGAGTAGTGAATAATAAGTTTCAGCGTGAGAAAACTACTAGAGTGACAAATAATTATTTTAGCAAACTACAGCTTTATGAACTCTCAGTAATCTACTTTCTAGTGGATTTGATCGCTCGGCAAAGAAAACAAACTGGTTTTAGAAAAACTGCATGGATAAATATAGAAGTTAAACTCGTTTATAAATGGGACATTTTTATTCATTTCTCGAAATTCAATTTGTATTTGTATACAGCAAGAAGTCTTTCTTAACAAGTCGTTCTCTTCTTTGACTAGAAAAAAAAGCTCGACTGAAGGTTTAATTATCATACCACCACTTGCATATAAATTCAGTTCAAAATAGAACAAAATTTGAAAATATGATACTGAATTTCAAATCACAGGGAACTTAGAAAATGCATTGGATGATCAATTAAAATTATTAACATCACTGTAACAGCTTTTAGAAATATCTTATTATTCGCAGATTTTAAATAATTTTTTAACTTGGGTATTTTTAAAAGGCATTAGTAATCATGCATACACGCATTTTGAACTCACAATTCGCAGTAAAGATTCGGCCCAGAAGAAATTACGGACCAACCAGAAATTGACGAAGAAGAAATAGTTTTCGTTCAATCCGTTTCACCGGAAACTGATAATGATTTGCAATTTTCATCAATGGTTTTGTTTTCTGTGCGCACTATTTACGTATATTTTGGTATCTCTCATATTCGGGAAGAAATAAGTTTTTTTAGAAAAATCCTAAATTTTTCGCATGTTCTTTTGCTTATAGCACGTTGAGTTTTTAACTAAATTATCCGGAACTTAAAGAATACTTGACAATTTTTTAGCGAATCATTAAATTAAAATTCAAAGTAAATACCTTGGATATTCGAGGAAATATGAGCATTTCAAGTAAATAAATTTTAGTTGCACATGTGTGAAACATAACATAACTTTTTTTCATAATTTCGCAGCCAGATATGTAAGGCAGCTTAAAAAACAATTCTTGTTGAATACCGGTAAGATCCCGAAAAATATATATCAGGGTGGATCCAAAAATTATTTTATAAGGGTAATAAAATTATTTATTAATATTAGACAGAAAATAGAAGAAGGAATTAAGTGGTATACTTGCCGATAACTTTTTCACATAATCACTAGATCTATTTAGGCATTTATCTGAACGCAGGACCAACTTGTTTAACACGGAATGGCAGAAATGACGTTCCTTCCCATTGAGACAGTTCTTGGTAGCTGTTTTCACATCGCTGTCTGAAGAGAACCTTGTTCCAGATAAGTGTTCCTTCAATTTCGGAAAAAGGGAAGAGTCGTCGTGAAGCCATCCGACGCAAACAGCCTGGCATGTTGAGTGATGGTGTCATCCTCCTGCATGGCAATACCCATACTGCTCGCAAAACTCAAGAATTGCTTCAAAAGTTCAAGTGAGAAGTATGGAGCCACCCCCCATACAGCAACCAATCTGGGTTCCAAACACTTATCTGGAACAATGTTCTCTTCAAAACAGTGACGTGAAAACATTGGCTCAATGGGCAGGGACGTGATTTCTACCAAGCCAGGTGAAACAAGTTGGTCCTTCGTTGAGATAAATACTTAAATAGATTTGGTTATTATGTGCAAAAGTGATCCTCAAGTATGCCTCAGAATTCCCTTTTATGTTTTCTACCTATTGTTAATAAATAATTTTTTATTACCCTTGTAAAATTTTTTAAATCTATCCTCGTTCATTGTAGCGAGCTGAATTTGAGTTGTTCTTTAAGAGAATCTAAATGATGAGGGGGTTTCCACAAACTAATATTTTTAAACTTGACTTTTCAAATATTTATACTGAATTGTATAATGATTGAATTTTCTGAACACACCTATGCGTATTTATAAATTAGTACATATTTTAAATTGCAGTAAATTAGGCATTATAAAAAACAATAAATATTATTACGTCAATTACATTATTTGAATTAAAATTATCATTATAACATTGCGTAACTTGATATACTTGATTGAAAAAATGTTTAAATCCGAAAGTGCCCTGATACTTTCGATCATATAGTGTATATATTGGATGCCCATTCTAATCGGGTCCAATAGCTAATTTCTAAACCGTTAGAGATAGGGATATACTTTTAGTCGAAAAAAATGCTTTAAATGACATAATGAATCTTAATTATTGTGTTTATGTTGTCTGAATCAATTAATGTACTGGTGAAAAAATGACCAAGTCTAAATTTTTATACAGTCTCCGAGTCGGTTAGTCATATGCAGTAAAACATTCTTGACACACTTATTATTTAAACAAAATATTATCCACTCTTCTGCGACTAAAACTGATCGAGTTATGGAACTTTGAATTTCAAAATTTTGAATCAATAAGTGGGTGAGTCTAGCAAGCGCTGCGCACTGTTTGGAGGATCTTCCTACGAGGCGGTCATTGAAATGGTCGATATTGTCTGAAACAGCGATTTTCAACATTCATAACTCGGTAAGTTTTAGTCACAGGAGAGCGTAACATATTTTTAAAAATATTAGTGTCATGAATATTTTACTACATATGACTAATAGGACCAGGGAACTGTAGAAAAATTTAGACTTCGTAATTTTTTCAGCGATACATTTATTGGCTCAACCAACATAAAATAAGATCCTTTACGTCATTTAACCCTTTCAAGTTCACAACATGTTTCGTTTTGAAAATTACTAAATTTGTTTCAAAAATGAGTATTAGACATGTAGGTGATCATAAATATGGAAAGGAAAAAATTTGGCATTTTTTATTTTCGAGAAATTTGTGGTTTCACAGTGAAACCAATGAACGGTAACGGACAATTTTGCCTCCGAATAAGTTATCATCGAAATGCAATTTGAATTATGTATTTAATTTATAAATATGCGTGAGTATTCAGGTTCATACTTTCGAAGATTCAATTTTAAAAAATATCAATTTGTGGAAGAACGCTCATCATTTTGTTTCTCTTAGAGATCAAAAGCAGTTCAGCTCTTGCAAAGCCGATTTCTTTGTGAATACTAACGGTATTGAAAAGGAATTTTTATATAAGTTGGCCTATATATCTGGCTGTTAGGAATTTTTATATAAGTTGGCCTATATGTCTGGCTATATATCTGGAAAAATGACGATACGTTTGGCCCATGAGCAGCAAAAAAATGCTCAACGCGTAATTTCACTGCGACACCAATGAACGTGAAAGAGTTAAAGTATTTTTCCATTTGCAAGAATATGACGGTTTAGAAATTCGCTATTGGGCCACATTTCGAGTGGACACCCTGTATATATGCAGCGTTATAGGCACTGCACGAGAAACAAAGCACTATACAAATTCCTAAGAAATTAAAACAAACTAAATTGGAATCGTGGGGAATAAAACCATTTATATGCATACATTTGAATAAATTCGTTATAACCATCAAGTTTTTACATTCTAATTAAAAGGTTTTCAACCCTTTTTTTCAGCTTTAGTAAAATTCATTTAGCGGATCGAAATATTATTGCAAAACTTTTTTGAAGAAAAGTATAAGTTTATGAACTTCCCTTAAGACTGAAAACGTAAACTTTTATAAACTTCCCTTAAGACTGCAGTTTTTTTCAGATTCCTGCATATTCTCCAAGTCAATCCTTAAAAATTAAAACATTTGAATGAAGCACGTATTACATAAAACTTTCACAATAAAGAGATTTGTCTCGACGTTCGACAATCTTCTGGGATGTTTAAATGTTATCCAAAAACGTTTTTGAATCGGAAATCAATTATGATGCTTCCTTTAGCGAATTCAGTCATAGTTAAACCAAAGAAACTTGACTCTCATGGGAAGATATTCGGTTTGGTTCTTCCGAGAGATAATCTATAAATATTTGATCAGTTGAGATATATTAGCATAAGTTGTTCCGGATCGAATTAAATTTAAACTCTCGGGATAAAATCTAAGGGCATGACATATAATTTTTTTTTTGGAAAAAAAGGTTTTGAGTTATCAATATCCTGCGCCTTTTCCTCTGGGATAATAAATCTGTCTTGTGGAAAGAAAGCGAAATAAACTTTAATGAGGAGAACAGTAATTTCTCCAACTCATTCAGGAGCATATTCAAAATTGCGCGCATTCATTGTTTCGCAGCATCTCATCTTAAAAATCGGAGGCAAGCGAAAAATGTTGAGTTCGAAAACTGAACTGAGGAATGAGTTCCGAGTGCGAAGATATTCGTCTGAAACGCGGAAAGAATGCAGCAGCAAAACTGAAAACGTCAGTGCAGCTTTTAACTTCATTAAAACTAGGGCGCTTCGGCGTTCGAGATCATTTTTATCGTCGGAATGCAGAAATTTTGAAACAAAATGCGCGCGAATTGCTTAATGTTTTTTTCACTGCCTTCCCCCTCTTGCTGTAGTGCGCTGTTACTTCGTAATTTGTAGGGACTAATCGTTTAACTAATTCTCTCTCTTTGGGTAATTAATCTGAACGTAACACATAGGGCGGTTCCGCTTTGAAAACATACCTCCTCGGAGGAGAGAAGAGTTATGGAAACTGATTTCTAGAGAACGGGTAATTTACCCAACCCTCAAGGTTTAACGGGAATTATTTTTCCAGAATAGAAGATTAATCGAGTAAGGGGTTTATTGTGAAACAAATCGGTAACTTCCCAGTTAATTTGGTTGTGATCGTTTTACATTTCAATCTGATTGGAATAGTAGGGGAATACCAGGGTTATTAGTGGACGAAGAAAACGTGTTGAGTGTGGAAAGGGACGTAGCGCTTCGAAAGAAAGATCCGGGGGTGATTTATATTCCAGACCACGCTCCAGCCAAAATAAAATCATTAGCCCTGATTTAGATTCATTCTTCCTTCAAGTTTAAAACTGTTGAATGGTTCCGGGGTAAAAGACTCTACATATCTTAACAGAAACAATTTTTCACTCTATATAGAATATCTTCCTTGTTTAAATGATTTATTTATTTTATGAGCAAAAGAATCGATATATATATATATATTGATTAGACATTAAAAGCAACTTGTTGTATGCCTATTAGCAAATAATTAAGGAAATTTCGATAAATCATTAGTTGTTGTTGGATGTATTTATCACGATAGTCCAACTAGAATAACATTCTAAAAAATGGTAGCTTTGTAAATATCATATTGTAGCAGACAATTTTGGAGAAAGGCTATAATGTCAAACAAGTCCGTATTACTTATTAATTTGTTTGCTATCGTTTTTACTATGGCTGTGATTATGTGTGTATATCAACATCATTAAATGCATGTAAAAAGGCGTTTACTAGTAACATGAAATGTATTTTATTAGAAAAAGTACCAGAATAACTTACAGTAATGAGTGAACTCATGTTCATTGTTTATATACTTAGTATTCGCTTATATTTATTTATCACAGATTATAAGTATGAGAGAATGTACAGATTTTGCTCTGGATATATCTCAAATATCTATGATATAGGAAGGAGTCTTTTTCACTAAGAGAACATCGTTTAGTAGAATTTAGTTGAGAACGCTTCTTGTTTCTAAACAGTATAGTATAGCAAATAATAAAATATTTTTGTTGTTGATCGCTCCTCAAACATTTCTCATTTGTTTCAGAAAAGTTCAGAGATTTTACTTCGGATCCTGTTTCATATTAGACTTAAATTTAAAAAAAAATAAGCTTTAAACTGAATACAAAACAAAATATTTCCTCCTTCCTCTCTTAGGAAGTATTTCTGCTAAGTTTGCCACCCGTTAAACTATATTTTACATGCATGTAAAATACTAAAATAAGGTGAGTTTTATCCCACCGGCACTACATTTCTTCGCTGTATCATGAAAAGTTTATTTATCAAGATTTGTACTAATAATAATTTGCCTTGTATATCGTCGTTTAACAAGCAACACCACCTAACTAAATTTTTTGAAATTTCAAAGAGGAAGAAAAAGCTGAATGTTTCGCAACCAATAACGAATATTTCTGAATTTTTTTCACATCTGATAGGAACACACGGTCTCAAGTTCATATCAAATATGAAAAAATTTCAGAAATAAAATAATAACGAATATCTCTTAATTTTTTTTAAACATTTGATAAGAATATAAGACCACATGTTCCTATCAGATGTGAAAAACATTCAGAAATATTCGTTATTGGTTGCGAAAAATTCAGTTTTTTCTTTTTTCTTTTCCTCTTTGAAATTTGAAAAATTTGAGATAGGTGGTGTTGCTTGTTAAGCGGCGATATAATTGTGGTAACTATCTGAAGATCAAAAACGCAAAGTTTAATTTTCGAATGATAAAAGTTAATTGATAGCAATTTGCGTATTAATTACCCTACAAATTTGAACTGAATTAGCTTTCGACTCGTTGCAGATAAACTACAAATTTTTATTGATTTAAAATAACGTGAAGAAGGAATTTCATGAATAATATTTTCAAAGTGAGAACTTTCGAAGGTACGCAATGGCGCAACCTACTCAAAAAGTTGTCAAATTCAGATCTACTAAGTGTTCCTTGTTTTTATACTTGAAAAGGAGTGTTATGCATTTTTTGATAAGGTCTTCCGGCCACTTCTTGAAAATAAAATCTTTCATATGATTCTAAATACAGAAATCACATGGGTTAACATCTGGTGAATAAGGTAGCCAAGGCAAAGTACCAGGATGACGATTTAAGTATTGATAGCCAATAATACAGGAAGAAGGCTTAGGTCGGTTTTGAATGTTGAAGACGTCTTTCGTAGAAATAATGCTGCATTTTCACCATATAAATACAAATTTCTAACGATAAAAATACGATCTCAGGTTGAATATGACGGTTTGGGGAACGAGAAATACTGTAAGCGACGTTACACAATATTTTTATATCTTCTCTCATTGCACGCATTCATAGCGACATCTAATGAGACCTAGAAAAGTTATTTCAGTTCAAAGTTGTAGATGAAATAAAACTCACATCCTATGTGTGTATTGGCCAGAAAGTTTGCGACTTGTTATGGAGGCCGTTCTACTTAAGTCCGATACCCATCATGCCCACCAACCGTCTGCTCAGTTGTCGGATGTCCATTTCTTGTGTGAGAACAAGTAAAGTTTGTGACACTCTTGCTGGAAGAATGGATTGTTTGCGTCCACCTATTGCTCAGTATGCCCTTGCAAGGAGGTTTGTGTATCTCCCCTCTGCCAAACCTCACTTACAACTACCTGAAGTACGTTAACCCGTCAGCACACGCATGGAGTCTTTTTGAACCCACCATTTGTCTTCTGTTAAGAAATTCTGGGAATTTCTAAAACCTTGTCCCTGTTACTTTCTATACCTTCATGGGAGAGTTAGAAGAAGAAGATAAGAAGAGCAGTAACCGGTGAAATGGGGTTTCTCCCTTTTTACTGGGGAGCTTGGGGTCTAATTGATCCGTGCGTCTACCGGTGTTTCGGATTCATTTAATGTTATGGCTATGAGAGAGTACGAACGTGCGCAGCAGAGAAGAAAATAATACAGAAAAGGTATTGAATAACGGAGATAAGTTCAACTTTAATTTTTCAAATTAAAAATCGCATTTGTGTCTTAAATACAAGTTATTTGTACGGAAAAATATTCTTGTACTTTGACCATATTTTATTTTTGTACAAATAGCCAATAAAATAAGGAGTAGACGTCTAACAATTTGGGGCCAAAATGACCCAGCGCTTGTGCTAATGTTCCAAAAATGGATGCGTATGTTGATGATGTGCTTCTGGCCACTACATTCAAACAAATTGAGTGATCTTATAGGTAAACCGCGATGAAGTACCAAATTTGTCAATGGGCTAGTTACTTGCACAGTATGAGACTTATCCTGCAGATGGTACAAAGTCCAATCTTCTGAGGAGACCATTAATCCTACGTTAAAATGAAAAGCCTCAAATCTGCGTGGAGTGGTCTTAATAGGTCCCTTGATAAAAGCTTACGAATACAGGAGAAAAATAAATAACGATTAGAATTTCAATTACTTTAATACATAGTGCTTTTCTTGTTTCGTGGAGGGTTGGATATCTTAAATTTTATCGCTCTCCTATAAAAGAATTGCTTCTAGATTTATACAAAAGAGATGTCTATAAGAAAATTATTATAATAAATGTCATTTAAGATAATAGTAACAAAGTAAAATGTACTGCTGGTTTTAGGAAATGTTAAAGAGTGTGGTAGTACATCATTTTGGTAGAACGTAAATAAGCAATTTTTATTTATTAAATTAAAATCAAACTTTAAATCATGTTATCAAGCTGATGATGCGTCTCCGCAAAATGAATGGATGTATATTCTTACCAATATAAGTAAAATAAATAAAAAATGTCAAGCATTATGTAATTTGTTTCCATTTTACCAATATACTCGGGTTATTTAAATGAATCGAAGAATATTTAAGAATGTATTAATTGATAAGTAAACATTATATTAATCAATAGAAATATTTAGATATTGCATTGGAATTTGTGTATTAGATTGATTTTAGAGTATGCATGCCACTTATTTATACAAATAAAGGACTTAATTGATATTTTAACAAAATAGTCCTTGATTCACCAACTTGTGTAACTAGAAAGGCATGGTATTTTTCAAAGATAATTTATCAATGTGTGCTAATGTTTACTTCTTTATTAAAACTGTTTAAGTTTCATAAAAAGGGCAAACTATGTTGATTTCTGTTTTTTTCTAAAGAAAATTCAAATTTTTATTATGAACCGCAAATCACTTGAACAGTATACAATGTACACTAATTTATAATCTTAATATTTCTTTTCTATGCATAATTTTAAAATACTTCAAGCTATAAAAACTCAATTTTACTGATTATCAATTCATTAGATTCAGTCTATTGTATTTCAAAGTAAGCCTATCTTATTATCCCGAATTCCCTCCGCTGTGCGAATGAATCATTTTGAATTATGCATACCTGAAAGTACTGCATTCTCCCAGCTTAATTTAAGAATCTATCTATGATCGTCCTTTTATTCTCATAAACAATGATCTTCAATAAAGCAAAAAGACTGACTTCAGGAGATGACAAAAACTTCTCAAGCTTTTAATATTTTAAAATTGATTACTCTCATAGTTCTTGTAAGCAGATCTGAATTATCAATTTTTTTATTAAATATTAAAGTTCAAATCACTAAAAAATTGCGAACTTTCGCCTCCAACAATAAATAATCGTTAAAACTATTTCCTCGACGCAAGTTAATATGGAGCGTAAATTTCATTGCCTCAGGAATGCGAGGGCTGCATTTTACGAAATTAGATCCCCCTGTTAGTGAGTGGAGCTTGTTAAGTGCTATCGAGCATGTAAATTCATAAAACTCTAATTAAAAAGTTTTGAGTAAGTTGATTTCCCAACAGTGAATTTAACTTTGGGCATGCAAATGGACGAATTGTTGATCAAATGCATACAAGTTGGATGCGTGGAAGACGTGGATTTTAAAATAGCTCGTAGGCTTCATTTAGTTCTCTTTTAAAATGACTTCTGTGACATTTTATGCTGCATACGAATGAAAATCCAGAAAACAACTTATTTTATCTGGGAGCGGCCAATTAAATTACTTTGGCAATCGACGTAACCATATTTCCGCACGGCGGACTGAGTTTAATCAAGACAAAAAGCAATAAGTGAGCGCCAAATGAACCTAGAAAGAAGGAAATGCCGTTTTTAAATATCATTTGCCGCCGCAACTGGGTTTTTCCAGCCATTTCTTTTTTAATCCAGTGCTTAAAATGATTTTTTAGACGGGATAAAAGCAGTTTTTGAATTTACTTTACATTCTTGCATGTTCTATTTTTAAAATCTCATTTGCCGCATTTATTTTTGTATTAAGTGAAAAATGCTTTTGAAATTAATCATAAATACATATTATTAAATAAATGCATAAAAATTGCCTGACATCAATAAATCTTTTGCAATGAAGAATGCAAAATCGATTGATTGCACTTGAATAATCGAACTTGAGCTTTGTTCACGGGCAAAAGGTTTTTGGAATAAAGACAAGAAAAGACATTTTGATTAGGGATATAAGTTTTTGAATTTAAGTGCTGTTAAACTGAGCAAAACATTCAGTACTCATATCTCAAGCATCAATACAATCCTCGACAGTGACATCCAAAAAATAATACATTTACATCTAATTATTTCTAAATGATTGTTTGTGTGGAATATGGGACTGGGAGAGTGGTAAAGTGGTATAAAGATTTTATATCTTAAGGAAATGGTTCAAATGAGCAAAAATTGGAATTTTCATTTTGAATTTTTTCTCATAATTATATGCTTATATGTTAATAAAATACCTTCAGATAGTTAAAAGCTAATTTTAGTTAAGAAAAACGCAAAACTTTAATGAAAACTCAGTGTGCATGCATAAAGATATTTCTTGAAAATCCAACTTTTTAATGAAACGGCAAAATAACACCCAGGTTTTTTGAAAATGTATTTTTAATTATTAAGAGTAAAAAATTAAGCATTGCTGTAAAATTAGATTTTGAGCGGTAGAAAATGTATTTAGATTTTGAACAGCACAAAATGCATTTAGTTTAAAATATTTCTTAAGATATATAATTTACTTATTTTCCAATGTATATGAATACTAAATTTCTTGACTTGTAAGTCAATAATTTACAAAAGAGCTTAATAAAGTCCACTCTCCCCTTAGGTCATTCAATGTCGTATCCTGCAACCTGTCTGGTCGAATTTGAATCTTGTCTTTGTATAATTGTTCGTTGAATAGTTATAGTCGTTTGTAATTTGAGATATCGTTTTGAATTACTCTGTATTATAGATAAATGTACAGAAGCCTGATATGTAAAAAGAATATATGTTCATTTCTTTATTTATTTCATATATTCTGTATCAACAATTTTGATTTTTGACAATTATTTTCAGTAAATTTACACTACAGCACACTTTTTCATTTTCCTTATACATTATTCTTCATTTTCTTTATTAGTTAGTATTAAGGAAAAGAATATTTCTTCATCCTTAAAAAGCATTTTTTCTATCCTTCTCTACAAATAATTATTTCTTTTTTATTATTCTTCTATTATCTTGAAATAACTTTTTCAGTTTTGAATGAAGGCATTTCCCAAACTAAAGTCCAAATCTTTCTTAGATGTGTTCATCAGCTGATTGGCTTATTTGAATTCCAAGGTGCATATTCCCACACTTCAAAATATATTTATCTAACTTTTAACAAGTCTAGATTATATTTTTTGCCCTGTAGAGCGCCAACAGAGTAGTTTACATCCATTCACTTTGGATCTGGGAGAAACAAAATGAATAACTTGTACATATAATATGAATTACATTAGGAAGACACGCCATCCTTAGTCAGAAATAACCGGTGGCAGTTCAAGTGTTAAAATTTGCGTAAACTAGCTTAGGCTTCAATTTTTTTATTATTATTATGATCTCTTTTGCAGTACAACGAATATTTCCGGTGTGATCTCACTCACGTAAATGCAACCAATAGATACGACGATCAAGCTAGGAATCTAAATGGGCACTTCCAAATTTCTAGCAAAATGTTGTGCAGTTTATTTTGTCAAAAGCGCGATCAGATACAATAAATTAGGTCCTTGTTCATTTCGCTATATTTTTCCCTGTGTTGTGATCTATCTTCAAATGCAGATTTTATGTATACTCACTTGTCAATTCAGAGGTTCATAGCTAGGGTAATTAGGTGTGTAGCAAGTTTCATTTGAAAAGAGCAAAAATTAGCTATCACAGAAGAAGAAGGAAAAATAATGTTGAACGTACAAAGAAAGGTTCTTTATAGTTATTTGTAAGCAGTATATAATTCAGATAAATATAAACAGATATTTGTTCATTTGTACGAATAAGTTTATATATTTTGAAAAATTTTTAAATCAGATTTAAAAATCCTTCACATTTAAATAAATAATGTGGAAATTTGAACTGAAATGGTTCAAATTTAAATCGAAGAAATACAAACGCTATAGTGATCGAGATAGTGTCCAAAGTTTATAGAAAAGAAAAATAATATGATATAAAATTTTATAGTGGAAAAATTGCATTTAGTACATTTATTGACAAGTAATGATGACTTTCCTAGCAGCAGATTTCGGGTTAATACAAATTTTCTATAGTTTTATATTTTCTATAATGGAATTGAAGGGATGTAATTAAACACATGTTATATCTTTTCAACACTTTTATGGGATAAAGCGATGCAAGTGCCTTACCATTTAGTCATCTCCGGGGGGAGGAGTACCGCGAACATACGGGTATGAGAGGCCGCCGGATAAGTAAGAGGGTTCTTGCTTCCCCTTGGTGTATAGTAACAGGGGGGCTTGGATCCTCCCTCCAGTGATAGTACGTACCTCCTACGGGTGGCCGGAGATGGCCATTAGGGCTCCGGCCTCAGTACTCGATCTATTGCAGCGGCTGTCATTCATAGGCTCGGATTCATAGGCCCGGATTCTACGGCAGGGCGGGGTGATTTAGTTTTCTGGTTGTCATTTAGTCGTTAACATTAAAATCGGTCCTTGATTTATTTCTATATATTGGTAAATATATTACTGAAAAATGGCCATTTTAACTATTAATATACGCAAAAAGAGTTCGTAAAACGAATTAAGATAAATTTTATATAAAATATTAGGTTAGTTAGATCTCAATAAACTAATCAGATAATCTAAATTATTTTATCAGATATTTTTAAATTAAATTTCTTATATAATTCGAGACATTCATATATAATCCGAGGCATTTTTCCCTCGAAAAGCGTGCATATTACATTATTTGTCTTTGACTCCGAGTCATTTTATATACAATTCAAGACATAATGTTTTTAAAGTTAAATTTCTATAGGTTATATTTGTACGAAATGTATACCTGTTTGCACGTTGCAAATATATCCTGTAACTTAATTATAGATTTGTGTATGGTCTATTGATTTTACTATTACTTACTAGTTAAATAAATTGTGGAAAAAAGCAAATCTTATTTTACCCTTTATAATTTATTTCCATTTAAAAGACTAATAAAAGAGGGTCAGCGTCTTAAAAGAAATCGTGGGCTTGATTTTAAAACATAAAACTTTGATTGGTTGAAATATCTACAAAGTTTCATTTTTAGGCCTCTCATAATTTTTTTTGGAACCTTATTCTATCTATTGTTTTGTATTCAAATATCAAAAATTTACATGAAGTGGGGGGTGGGGAAATTTGCGTCGCTTAGATTGTCATGTTAAAGAAAAAAGTTGTAAATGAGTTTCCTCTAGCCATAATTTCTAAAAAGAATTAGAAGTTATATAAAATTCCTTCTAAATTGGACGAGAAAAATTTCTGAAAGATGAAATCTAACACGAAATATCGTTTTTTTGTTCTGAATCTAGAGGAGTTTGCTGTCTCCTAAAATAATGTAAGAATTTAGGGGGGAAAATGTTACAGCATCTGAAATCACGCTAAAAGTCTTAAAAACTATGTATTAAAAACATTCGAAATAATCCACTGAACAATGGTCTAATTTCGAATAGCCAATTGAACTGGTTTAAACCGAAACTGGCTTTCCGAACAAATCGCCATAGGGCATACGACTGTAGGCGGAAGTATGAAGACATAGGTGACAGATGATTTTACTAAATACTCATATATATGATACTTTCCTGTGCCTATTGGTATTCTGTTTTTGAAGCCAGTGGACTTGAAGTTACACAGTTTGAAAAATACAGTTTCTCGGGCCCAATATATTTTCTTCTTAATTTCTGTTTAATTTTTTTTTCAAATAAATTTAGGCAAAACTTCCAGGATTTTACATGGCAATTTGCAAATAATATCTGAAAAAATTGCCGAAATATTCGGAAATTATTATTTCCGAAATAATTTTTACCCAATGATCATGAATTTGTGTGCTCTAAATTTCTTTTCAGAAACATTACTACAATGCTCCTTTTGATATTTAAATCTCATCAATCAACAAAATGTATCATCAATGCTAAATTTCCTCTTTATTAAATATTGAAATAAAAATAATCCTAATAAATATCATTAATACTAAATTTCCTCTTTATTAAATGTTGAAATAAAAATAATCCTCATATGGTTGGAAAATAAATTACAACTGTGTTTCAAATAAAAGAAAATTCTTAAAATGCGCTTTTATTAATGTAATAAAATGTGAAGATTATTCTTATTTTCCAGTTTTTATTTTTAATTTATAATTCATTATTATAAATGTTATGTAAACTTGAAATCAATTGTTTTTCAAATTTCCTACCAGGTGGCGCCATACGCATGAAATCAAAATTGAATTATATTAATAAATTAATTAATAACTAATCTCTCAAAATATTTAAATTCTGTATTGCCATAGAGAGCACATAAGTGAAAAAAATTTAAAATCTCTAGCATATTAAGAAGTGAATTAAATATCTAGTACAAAATTCCCTCTTTAAAAACATGAAACAAGTCATCTTAAATAAAAGAGTGTAATAAAATTAAATGCGGCTGCCCATTTTCTTGTTATACATCGAGGCATAATCGAGTATGGTACATATTCCCACAAATTGGGTAATTTGATACGAAATTTGTCTGTAACTATTTATATAGAGTACTAATGAAGATATATTCTCGAACAAATACATCCTTTTCGAACTATCATAAATGAATCCGGCTTTCAGACACCATAATGTCTGGAATTCTTAATTTTTCAAATGCGACTCCAGCGTAATGAATTCTTACAGTTCAAATCACCATCTATTCCCATGGCTTCATTCCAATAGTCATTCATGGCACTTCCTCAATCATTTTAATGGCTTCTCTTCAAGTAAATAAGTCAGATAACTTTGTTCAAACCGACCCAGGAAGGACTCCTGGATCTCTGTCATGTTTAGATTGCTCTAATACTGTATTCTAAAGAGAGTTCCTCGCAATCTCACTGTATGAATGACTAGTTCTGTAATCTGCCATAAATATCTTTGCAAATGAGCTTTTAAACTGAGAAAGTGGGGCTTAAAATTAAACTCAGTCCGTTTATTTGAGTTAAGGCTCTAATATTATATAGGCAATGGAAACAGATGAAAACCACAGGATTAAAATTTGGCCATGCAGAGAATTTTTTTGCCTGAGAAAAGCTTTATATAGGAAAAAGAATACATCATTCTCCTTACATGAAACTTTGTTGTTATTAGGTCACGGTGCATTTCAAATGATCCCATCTTCTGAGTCACAGAAGTGTCAGGATATTATTGATAATGCTTTTCTAACCCTTTGTGACATTTTAGTCAGAAGCTTATGACCGGTTATGGGTGATCACTGATTTTCTCACTGATAAAGAATAGTGTTTCACGACTCAAGACTCATATGAGATTAGAGAACGACTGCAAGCTTCAAAAGTTTTGTATTAATTGCAGTTTATTTAAATTTCAATTTTATTGCAAACAAAAAAAGAGAATTTCGGTTGAGATTCGGATTATCATTAATTTACGTATTAGCTCATTTCTGCTTATCTCAATTTAATATTTTGAAACCTTGTTACGCCGCATAATGATCCCTGCGTTTGCGATAAATTTTCGAGCAAACAGGTACAGAGAGCCCAACGTTAAAAATACAACGCTGAAATAGAACACACAAAGCAGCGCCACAGCAATTTTTGAATAGTGGGATATCCATCAGCTACTGATTTCACTTTACATGACCTGACGAGTATGATGTCCTTTACTATCTCAAACTTTCAGTTTGAGAAGTTGGAAAGGATGCAATGAAGCCTTCTGATATTGAGATGCTTTGCAAATATAATGTCCAAGAGTGCGAGTGGAGCTTCAGCATACTTTTGCCATATACAACGCTGAATAGACACAAAGTAGGCCACATCAGTCCTTGTATAACGCGGATATCCATCAGTTACTGCGATTTCACTTTACATCACCTGACGAGTATGACGTCCTTCTTTATTGTCCTCAAAGTTTCGAGCTTTGTAAAGCTGATGCTCAATGAAGTGTTCTGATATTGAGATGCAATTACTAAATTAATGTCCAAGAGGCGAGAGGAGATTCAGTTGAATTTTTGCCATACAGCGCTGAATAGAAGACACAAAGCAGCTCCATACAAATCCTTGTATAGTGGGATATCCACGCTACTGCGATTTCACCTACATCACCTGACGAGTATGCGTCAATCACTGTCCTCAAAAGTCTTGCTTCAGAAGCTTTGAAAGAGACGCTTAAATAGGCTGATATTGAGATGCTTGCAATTATAAATTAATGTCCAAGAGGCGAGAGTGGAGCTCAGTTGAATACTTTTTGCCTATAAATAAATTTTATTTGTTCTATCTTAGATTTAAAAACAATGAAGATAATAACATTAAATGAAATGCCCCAAGGTGCTAGTTATTAACATAATCTTATAATGGGTGAGTGCAACAAATATGTCATTCATTGTTCAATCAAGCCCTGTAAGGAGATATAAAAGCTCCCAAAGAAAGACAGACATAGTCTGATTTTTGCTTGATTAGCTCATTACAAAAAACGTTAAAAAACTTGTTGAAGAGACGTTTGCTGAAGTTTTAATCACGTTATTCAGCGATGTATTGAAGCAACACGAAGGCTATTTCGACTGGTACATTGAAATTGAACAGAAATCAGAAGACCTCCATCATCCGACACACATCTATCCAAATTACTCACTTCTTACCGAACATAACTCCCTCGACGGCTGATTTGGCATGTCACCAGATCACACAAATGCGCCGCTCGTCAGAAATTGAGTCTATATGTCAATACTTCTAAAGTAAAGCGAACATTTCTAACAAGAGATATTAAAAATTAAACTGTTACTAAAAGAATGGCGCAAAATGTAAACTTCCAATAAAATATAAAAAGATATTTAATTACAAAAAAGAAATACAGAGAAGAAGTAAATATTATGATATAATATATTTGGCGATGTGCAGAAACATCTCAGATAGACAATAGTTTATAACAATTATCAATAATTTCAGAATATACTAATAATAAAATTATACTACACTAAAGATAAACAATATAAATGTAAAAAATGGAAGAGAATTCCGAATGAAGACATTTTCAAGTAATCATTCCCTTGAAAAGTTCACCATATTAAGAGCTCCGATGACTGAGGAAACTTTTGAAAAAGTCGCTATTCGAGTTCTCTCCATTTTCCACTTATAATCTTTAATGTATTATAATTTTTATTGAAGCATGATTTTTGTAGCTTGATTTTATCTTAATTAATTAGTTGATTATAGACAATATTGTTGATGCAATCACAGGATGTTACTGCGTTGCGAGCAAAAGGTATATTGTTATCACTATTGTTTATATCTTCTGTTTCTTCTTTATTTTCTTTTTGGTAATTAAATATCAATACTTACTACTTGTTCCTTAATGCGCCTGTTATTTTTGTACCATACTCCTCAGTACTGATAGTCATAAAAAACATGAAAGAAATGAAAACATGAAAGAAAACGAAATATTCAATCAAAAGAAAAGCATATAGCAGCTCATCAGAAAAGAAATTTGTTTAAAGATAAAGTTAGAGCATGATATGATCAAACTATGGATGACGAGTTGAAATGAATGTGGTTTTGCTGGAAGTAGAAGATTGTCTGATCATCCAAATGGCAAAAAAATATTATAGAAATCTGTGCTATCTCTGGATAAATATGCGTAGTTTACGGAAAGATAAGATATTTAACGATTATTTTTCAGGAACAAATTATATAATTTACTTCTTTATTTATAATCAGAATCCTGTGTGAATTTTCACACAAACTTAGTTCAGTGATATAGGTTTTCTGACATATTGTTGATTTTTTGGGATGGTTAAATATTTTTGTTAACAAGCATTTTTGGCATTAAGGAAGAAAAAATTCTTATGAAATGCAAGCGACAGATAAAGTAAGAAATTTAGCAAGGTTTAACATGTTTATGGCAATTATTAACCTTCCAGCGCAAATTTTACGACAAATGGGATTTTTCATACCCTGTTCTCACATTCTGAGACAAAACTGTCTGAAGGTCATTAATATTCCTTTATGCGAGCACTCTCTTCAGAAGTACATGGGATTTTCCGAGTTTCAACGTGATTTCATACTGTTTTATGCTTCTGTCGTAAAGTTTACGTTGCGCGCCCGCTCGTGTAACTTGATAATTTTTTCACGTCTTAACGTCTCAGTTTGGTAATTAGATATCCAGTACGCATTACGGTGACTTAATATTTAATTTTACATTGTCAAAGATATTTAATATGTAATAAGCCCGCTAATAACCCACCAAGCCAAATAATTTCCTTGAAAGACTTAGTCCTCAGTCTTATGAAAAAACATATGACTAATCGACCCCCAATAATCTGATAATCATCATATGACATTGCCATGTATTTAAGTCTATATTATACATCACAAAATAAAAAAGCAAATGAAAAACAACCAGCATTGAGAAGAAGAGCTTGTGGTTTGTGTTTGAAAGCAAGAAAACGACCATCAAACTCCATGAAATGCAGTAGGCGCAATATGTAGTATACTTGTAAGCGTTACTCTCTAGCAAAAGTTCAATGTTCCGAACGCGAGGACAATGATTAGAAACTAAAAAGAAAACTTTGTTTGTACAACCTTAGTTCGTATTATAATTTTTTTATTATATATTGCTTAATACCGTTTTTCATAAAATAATATTACTAAAACTTATTACTTTCTCTGATTTCAGTATAATTTTAGATTTTGCAAATAATATTAAAATTAATTTTTACTCTTTAATGAATATATTTGCTTTTACCTGTATCTTATTACTATTATGAAATAACTTAAAATTGCCATAGTAAAAAGGAAGAAAATTACTGTGTCGTAAAAAGTACGACACGCGCTTGCTCGAGCAAAAACTTTTACCTCGCCCGCTAGAATGTTAAATATTTCTACTTATTTTTCAATTTATTTTATGTATTTGAACATTCTAGTACAACTTATGAAATAAACGTGTTCATTTAAAAGTGTATGGCAATTTGCTAATTCTCTATAAGTTTAAGCGAGAAAAATTCTTATCTTTTTGTCTTCTAATGCATAAAACTACAGCTTTGTGTGTAATTCCATGTAATCTACATATATTCCATCAATGGCTAGCTGCTATATTATTTGTATTTTGTACTTAGCGTAGAGTTCTTGTGAGAGAGCCATATTTCATACGTGGCTTATATTTTAAAGCTAACATCAAGATAATTTTCCTTAATCTTAAGATAATTACTTTGTTTCAAAGACGAATAATTTGCTCAGAAGATGAATATGATAGATGATACTTCCACTAATATTATCATAAAAATCACTTTCGATATTTAAAAATATTCCCGCTATCATTCCTGCCATTCAGGAAATCTTAATTGAAAGGAATGATTTGAATGAAAAATTTTCATCATTTCTAATTGGATGTCTAATTAAATTATAAATTTATTAAAGAAATCGAAAACTCTAAAAAAAGAAAAGTATGTTTCATCATAGTCTCACGATATCGAATAATGAAGTTTTATCTACTATACAGGAATATAATGGAGAGAAAAAATGAAATATTATCTTTAAATGCAGAAATTGCCTTACATAGTAATGACACGAAAAAAATTTCAATTGTAATTTGATTTGAAATATCTAATTAAATTAAGCTAACATATTAAATTCATTTCTTTTCCATGAAATGATGACCTTTCGTACCAAAAATTTAAATCTTAAATTTTTTGATTTAATCCTACATGCTCTCGTTTTACGTCATTGATGAAAAGTCTCATTTAAAACAATGACTCAATTATGGAAAATTTTAATTACCAACTATTTCCTATATTTATGCAGAGTAAAATGTGATTACCAAACTCATGAATAATAACGAAAAACTTTATTTTAAGTGATATACGATAAATAGTATACATAAATAATTGGAAATATGTATTTTCCTTTGGGATTCAATTTTTTTCCATTTTAATTTTATTTGCTTGGCACATTTATTAAATGGCTTCTTCAACTTTTTATGTTCATAATTCAACAACTGTTTTCAGCAAATCGTCCGAAAAATGTTTTTTTATAATTCAACATAACTTCAATTTATATATATTCATATCAATCTATAATTGATATAAATAAAATTATTTGTAATTATATCAATTATAAATTCCTAGGAATATACACAGAAGTTTTTCATTGACATTCAAGATTTAAGCGCATTGGTTTGTTCAAATTTTTATGAGTTTTTTCAATGATTTTTTAGATTTTTTTTTAAAAATAAGTTTTAAGGAATTATAAATAAATGACTGAATTTTATTTAATCCTGTCGAAATTCTCTAAACATGCGTCTGTGTTGTCTCAAAATTAATAATAAATGCAATAAAATGGAATTATTTTTTAAATGTTTCATCAAAATATAGTATTAATCACAGGCGCCAGACATAGTCTAACATAAGAGTTTAAATCACGAATGAGAAGCAAGTACAATTGGCAAATAAAGCAATCACCTGATTGTAAATTCAATCGTTACTTAGAATTTTCAGCTTAGAATTCTAGCTGTCTGCTAAATTGAATTGCACACCAGCATCTAGTAAAGCTCATTTCATGATCTTTCTTTGACCTTCTTTAAAATTATAAATTACAGTTTTGTAGAATCTTTCACCCGTTGGGTTATTTGCAGTAAAGCTTATCTGAACAATTTAAGTTACAATCATGAAATTACAAGGCAAATTTGTTAGCGAAATGAGGCCAAATCATCATTATGAGAAATTGTCAAATTGTCTAAATTCGTGTTAACCCCTTAAGGATTTCATTTTTTTTTTTTTTTTTGCTATCTAATAAGATGACCCCTCCTGTTTCGGAAAGGGGCTGTCGTTTTCATGCATCTAAGAAGGCATAGAATACTTGAGATGCTTATGGATTCTACGTACTTTTGGGTCAAATTATAAAGCTAATTAATGATTAAATATTAGTTCATAAGCCTAAAAATGCGATCATTCGATGCACGTGAATATCACGGGCACGAGACTTAAGGGGTTAACCCTTTGAACCCTATTCCGCCTCAAACCGCCCGTTCGACAGAAGCCGGATTCAGGCGGTTTAGGATGCCTGGGTGAATTTTTTTGAAAAAATGTAGTTCCTTTCTTTGTCAACAATTGATCGGGCAACCATAGATGTCGAGCTCCTGGAATTTCTGTAAAGAACGTGACTATTCCATTCTGTTTTTGTGAGCGAAAATTCACTCCAGGTTTTGAGGCAATGGAATTCTCACTCTTGCCGAGTTCAGAGTTAAAGAGCGAGCAAATATAAATAAAGAAATAGCTCACATGTGAAGAAACTCAGCGAGAGAATTAAAACGCATACGTTAAACGCAAAAGGCACACAATGATTGAAAATAGCACTATTATCCCCATCATTAACTATAATGTACTGGTTGCAACACTGAGAAGAAGTCGGTTTAGTTACATTAATATCTTCTTTGTAAGGTTGTGTAAGGTTTTCTGGCGCAACAGCCATCTCCTTTTTAAGCTACTAAGCTCATCCAGAAAGTAAGTACCGTTTGCGCATATCTCCCGCGCATCTGACAGCACGAAGGTCGCGCATGCGTAGCTACATCCTTCAACTCGAGAACGAATTAGCCTAGCCGTTTTGTTTGCTTACGTTAACGTTTGAAGTCATTGTTTGTCGGTAATCATGTTTAAAACAATCGATCGGCCCGCCGGCTGGGAAATAAGAGCCGTTATCAAATTTTGAATGCGATAACCCAGATAGCAATTTTAATTTGCAGCAAATTTGCACTACAAATCTGCAAGCTTACAGCAGATTTGACACGACAAGAGTGCAAGTGTGGAACAAGTTTGCAGCAAGTTAACGCAAGTTTCGAAGTCACCATGGGACGAACTTGTAGCAAGCTTGCATTACAAACTCATTGCAAACACAGAGTACGAACACAACCTCGGATTAGAACTCGCGACCTACCGCTTAGTAGCCAGACGTCGATACCACTGCACCAGCTCGACTACGAGAGGAGAAGATAAATTTCGCTAATACATCGTTCGATTCGATTGGTATACGATTTATTTTAAACTGTTTTCTTGATTACATTAATTTTTTAAATTTTGAGTTGAGAATATGATTTGAAGTCAAAGAGAGAGCGGTTTTCGCTAATAACTACGTTTTGCTAGTAGAATAAATTATGAAATTAGAGTTCAAAAGTAATTACTTTATAATGGGACAAAATGTATAAGTTATTATTTTTCAAATAACATTGACTGTTTTTTCGGTTCAATTTTGTTTATAAATGTTAAAATTTCAACATTAAGAAAAAGGCGATATAGTTTTCTTAAAGTGCGAATGTTATATTTAGTAAAAAGATGGAAAATGTTTCAATTTTTTTTATAAAAAGGTTAGTTTTTTTACAAATTATCATTGATTTATTGAATTAATGAAAAGAAGGACGGTCTAGGAGATGCTATTAAAAATCGGATATTTTTTAGACAGAGACAAAGATAATTATCTTATTGTGCTATCTTTGCATCAAGCCTGTTTTGCAAATTTGCATTGCAAAGGAGGTGGCGCTATTTGTCACGGCGAATTTGCTACAAGTTCTCTTCAAGTTTGAAGCGTCAAATTTGCTATGACAAGGTAATATCGAGTCAAAATCAAACTTGCGTGCTATCTGGGAAACGTTCGACCTTGTGAAATTTATCGCCAGATAAGTGAAAGTCAGTAAGGACCTATCTCCATTTGACTTTCATTTGTTTTCTCATCTCAAGAAAATTCTTAACGGTCATCAATTTGCAAGTGATGATGAGATCAAGGTAAACGTTCAGAACTGGTTCAGGCCGCAGGCGGCCGAATTCTACGAACCGGGTATGTTGCAATTAGTGCCAAGATAAGACACATGCCTTAATTCGCATGGTGAATATGTCGAAAAGTAATTTAAGGTGTGTAGAGTTTTCTGTAATAAAATACAAATGCAAACAAATTGTTAATCTTTTTTAATACCCAAACGGTACTTACTTTCTGGATGAGCTTTGTACATAAGGGATATTTTGGAACTGACTTTGTTATTTTGAACCAGACCGATATTCGCGCCGCAACAGGGGTAGGACTTTTGACCCTAACTCTCACCAGGCCAATATAACTATTATCCCTACAATATAACAATTATCCCTACTCAGACCAATATAACTCTCACCAGGCACTCAAACACAGTAATTCAATGATATAATTGAATCTCGAATCCTCCAACGCACCAAGCTCTCTACTATCAGACCATCATGGGTTTCAAAAACGGAAGAAAATTCATTATGATACGCTTCTTAAGGCAATGAATGCATTGCTTCACTTCTAAGTAATAACTTTTCATGAACTCCTCATCAGAGACTGTTTCCAGAGGTTCATTATTAGGTTTAAAGAAGAAATAAAAGTGAATTACATTTAGTTTAAAACAAATAATAAATAAACTTATAATAAATTTAGTTTTAACATCAAAAATATTAATATATATTAATATAAAAATATAAAATAAAAAATAAACAAAGATAGCATTTCCAGTTTGAAAAAAACAAATGTAAAATTTTAAAAAAATTATGACAGTTTGAAGAAAACAACATATAGAAGGAATATATACAATTATGTATGAATGGTCAAGAAGTTTCGTGACATTAAAGTGTTTCACAATGTTGTTTACACTACTATCAACTTGCACTACCATCTATCTACATCAAGCAACATTCCCATCTCATTATCCTTTACACAATATAATTTAATTTTACAGCAAATAGGAAATGTTTATTTATCCCATTTTTTCTACTTTTAATTATCAGCTACACAATTTATAAAAATTAATAAGTAATATAGAAAAACCTTAAAATTAATTTCAGACTTGTGTTTCTAGTTTTCATTAAAAAAATAAATAATCCATTTATGCATCTGATGTCCATATAAATTTCAAAAGGCACGTGCCAAGTACTTTAGTGAAAACAATCCTTATAAACTCAAAAATATTTCAAAAATTTTTGCATTAATTTTATTTATATATTGTAAATTATTTTACGAATAAAACCACGTCTTAACTCTTTTAGAAAAAAAAAATTTGTACGTTGCTCAAATACAATATGCACTAAAATTACATACTTTTCTAATAAGAAGAAACGTCGATTGATTGAGAAGCGGGTTCATTTAAGAACAAAAACTTAATCTTAGAACTATGTGAAATTTGAGTCAAAGGGCAAAATAAATGAAGATGCTAAAATATATAGCTGTGCAGCATTAAACATGCATAATCAACTACAAATATGAAAAATATGCAAATAAAAAACTTTAAATATCTAAGTTTCGATACCATTATGTATGTATAGGTTTTTAAAAGAATTCTAGATTTAGCAACATTTAATCTTCACTTTAATTTGCTTATTTCATTAATTTGATATTTTATATTAATTTGAAGCATTTGAATGAGCTCAAAAGAATTTTTCCCTTTATTTTTGAGTTCTACCAAAGTTGAGATTTAGGATGCATCAATACCACATTTGCTATGCAAAACGAGATAAAGATGACAAACCGATATCATGTCCAAGAATGGGACCAAGAAGGAAAACGGTATTCTATAGGTATTTCTGTTTGTGACAGATAAGCAATAGATGTATAGCATTTTTTCTCTAACAGAAATATTGCACTTGCAGTACTTACCTGAATTTGACAGTTGTTATTAAAAATTTCGTAAGAACATAAAAACTTGAAAAATTTTACATATCCCAAGGCAAAATATCACAAAGCGACTATTACATTCATTACAGTATAATATCTATCAGATTTAAACTATTTCAATTAAAACTTTAATTTTTCTAAATAGAATTTTCTACTTACTATACTTTTAGAAGTAGATATTTCTCGTTGATTACACTTAAAAATAATTTATTACAAAATTTACTTCTATAAATGGAAAAAAATATCAATTTAACAATCAGAAGTGAATATTGAATATCATGTAAGAAGTTGAATCGTTGTAATTTTTAAGAGCACTTCAACTACATTAAAAGTTATCAAATAATTAAGTTTTTGAAGAGTATAATTCGCTTCTTGCACTCCGTTTTCAATAATGTCTTTAATATACAGGGTGATTCGAAAAGGTTTCGACAAACTATACGAATAAGCCGAAACAAATCAGTTTTACATGCGAAAAAGTCAAAAAATTCACAACAAGAATAAAAAATAAATGAATGTCGATAAGGTTTAAAAACAAGTTTATTACAGGTTAAAACTGCACACATAATTTTGCAGAAATGGATCAATACATACGGATACCCGAACAGAATGCATGGCAGTTGCGAAAGATTCAACTTATCACAACTTTGGGTGCAATCGCACACGCAGCTCAAGGTTGCACTACTGTTGGAAACTCTTTCACGATCCAACGGGCAGCTGTTTGCCCATTTCCATTAGCAGCCCCATATACTAAATATATGTATATTATATTCGTATCTATGCACGATCCCCGCCCATTAACGCTGCGTCTATATTTGGAATAATGTTAACTTGTGCTGTCTAGTTCATCTAAGGCTAAGTAGCACCCTCAAGCATGTAGACATTGTTTTTCACGTGAAATTTATATGATTCAGTGCGCCTGATTTAATCTTATAATTTGTTACATTCCTTTTGAATCACCCTGTACATTGCACATTCATGTTGAAATTACATTTTTCTGTGAACTAATTTTTTTCATTTTTTTCACTATTGCTTCAAGTTCTTTTCAAATTAACCAGAATTTTAATAGATTGCTAACTAAATTGGTAGAATTAAGCTGCATTGATTTTAAAAATCCTAATTTTTATACAAGTTACTATATTTCTATGTCTTAATCAATGTGAAGGAGTAAATGAAAAAGTAGATGGGTATGCGATTCATAAATTTTCTCCGCAAGTTACTTTTTTCTTGAATGAGATATAAGAGTCAGCTGCCTAGCACATTTTGAATCCTGAATCACTTTTCTCTTTTTCATCATTAAGAACGTTATGAATGCATCCGGAATTCAGTGATTTTATGTTACTTTTTGTGACAAGCGTAACAATTGTTTATGAGATAGCCATTATAAAGTTTTCATTCAGAGTTATCAAATACTTTTTTATATTTATAATATTTTATTCTGTAGTACATTCGTGATTTTCTTCTCAGATTCTGATTTTGATTTGAGTTTATTTCGTGTGAATTTTAGACCAACTTGTGCTGTAAAATTCTACAATTTGAAATTTATCCTTTCCTTATTAATCTTTACTTAACAACTAGCCGACTATGATGACCAGCTAGTTCAAAAATCATATTAATAGTATTGATTGGGTTGTGTCATCCAACTTTAAAATTTGTCAGTTATTTCATACTTTCTAAGATAAAAGAATTAATTGCTTCAAAGGACAAGGAAATAAATTCAGAAAAAATAGCACAAAGGATAGGCATTAGTATTTGAATGAAAACAAAATTAAATTTTTGAAAATTTTGTATCTAAATAAGTTAATAATTTGCACCCCTATATACATTCATCTGTTAAAATATTATTACTGGTATCATTAAAATGTTAGTTTGTTTTTAATTCAGTATACAAAGATGGAGGTGATTTTTATAATATGTTTAAATTAGGAAAATCAAGCTATTTAAGATTTAATGAAACAATGAAATCTGTTTCAGTTTCATTGCAACAATGTTGAAAGCTAAATTTAAAACCTTTTTTTAAAATTAGGAACAAATTACACAACAACTAAACTTGTATCTATGCCAAGTTATTTTATCTTTAATTTTAAGGCAGTGTAAAAATAATTATTGAACAATAATGTTTTAGTAAGTTTTCCTGGAAAAAAATCAAAATTTTCATGATATTTTACTTAATTAATTAAAATTCTAAGAAAATTAACTCTGATGCACACATTTCCACCTTTCAAAGTATATTTGTACCAAATTTGGTTACTACTAGGTTCAATGATATGCCTTGTAGGGTGCCAAAAGACAGACACAAACGCATATTTGCTTTAATAATTAGAAGAGATGGCAAATATAAGTCAAGCAAAATGAAACCGAAAGACTAAATAATCAGACAAGCACAAAAGTTTGATTAAAGTCATTGAAGAAAATTTAGCAAACCGATTGTAGAAAATGGTAGGGGCAATGCGGGAACATTGATACACTTTTTTTTTGGAAAGCTAAAAAATTGTTTTACCTAAGGAAATATTTAGAACCAATTCGATAAACTGATACATTTGATAATCTAATATCAGATTTCAGTCGAGTTTTGGTCATAAATGATATAATAAAATACTTATTACACTTTTTCCTAAAAATGGATTTGTATCAATATGCCCCATACATTGGCACACACAGAAATATAAAAAATAATGATGATTAATAGGTGTGGGATCATAACAAAATTTGTTTTATCAATAAACTTTGCATTCCAAATCAAGGTTTAAAAGTTTAAGAAAGTAACAAACTTTTATTTTTATTAAAATTCAACGTTTTTAACGAGACTGGAAAAATGCAAGAATAATGCCTCAGAAAATAATTTACAAATAATACAGGAAAATGTGTGTGTGTGCTTGTGTGTGTGTGTGAAAATACTTTACAGGGACAGAATGCGTACCTTAAATCCGTTTTTGGAAATTTTAATTAATAAAAAATTAATAAAGTAATTAATAAAAATTTTCGCGTTCTTGCTTGATGACTTAAGAAAATAATATAGAACAAAAATAATTTTCACACCATCTGAAAATGCAAAAAATTATCGTTTCCATGATAATAATTAAGTTTTCGTTCATTTTTTTCTCCAATTTTAATAAATTCATAAAACATATATTTTAAACTTAATTTACAACAATACCTTTCATTTTCACAATGAAATTTAAACCTTTTTCATTGTTTAAACAGATACTTAATTGCATCTTTCTCTTTCATAGTTCATTTGTACGTTTTTTCCATTTCTGAAGACGAGTTTGCAACTTAAGCACATTGATGCACACAGAAGACGCGTATCAATGTGCCCGGAATCAATTGTATCAATCTGCCCTAAGAGCTTTTTATACTTAAAACAAGTGCTCACGCAAAAACAGTGCTAAACAACATCAAAAGGTAATATAATTCAGAAAAATAAATGTTTTTAAAACTTTTGGAGCATATTCCCTGGCAGGAAAGAGTAACTAATTAAAGAAATCACACAACACATACTTAGAACAAAATTTACTTAGACGAGAAGATTAGCGGTTTGATTCATTTGTAAATTAAAAGTTTTGACTAAACATGACCAAAAAATATACCCTGTGAGAAGGGTTGCAGTGGCATATATATGAGGGGATGTGAACATCTTGACCCCTTCCACGCATCAAAATTTCTGCATTGTATCACTGTTCCCGCGTATCAATCTATCCCAACTCCCCCTACAAATGAAAATGTTACGCTCCGTCTAATATTGAAACTCATATTTTAACACGTTAACTAACGTAGCACGCGCCGATTGCCGCTATAAATACTCATTATTAATTTATTTGGTTTTCAGATTCCTAAGAAATAAATGTACAATAAATTTGCTGAATGATTTGATTTTCGAAAAAATTGTCGTGCGTAATCTATTACATCGATATTGTAAACTGTAACAAATATTTTATCTAATAGCTTACATACTTTAAGAAACTTCATAATTTATTTCACTTTATCTTTTTATCTTGGTGTTTTTAGGTTAATCTTAATATTTTATCTAAATATATTTTCTGATATCCTGAATCCGTAAATGGATAATTAATAGAAAAATTCCGAATTAAATACTTGATTGCTCAGTTTTACTCAGCTATATTATTGTGTGACAGATTATTTTTGGGAATTCTGTGGTCATTTTCATTCAACTAAGAACCCAAGTAACACTCGTGATATTTATATATTTCACGGAATTTTTGCAACGAATTGTAAAGTCTATAAATGACTTAATTTGAGTTATAAGTTTCGAAATACGATCATTTGAAGCACTACAGATCTATAGACATATCAATAAAATGTTTAAGTTCTACTTTCTTGAAGAAATCTATTATTTTAAATAAATTAAAAAGGAATGGTGTTTATGAGATTTATTACGAGACTAAGAAACTGCGAAAAGTTTCAAAACTAAATCTACGCATATAAATGTCGCTTTAAGGTATGTGCCTACCCTAAAATCGACGTTTTTATGAAAATTTTCGAAATTTTTTTTATTACTTTGTATTAAAGCCCATACATTTAGGATTCCAAAAATGGTTTACTTTAGTTTCTCCGATAGTTAGAAGCAAAGTTATTGCCTAAATTATGAACCAGAAGTCAAATTTTCGAAACCGAAACTAAGCCATAGAAATGCAAAAAACTCATCTAAACAGTTATTTCTTTACTCTTAGACAATGTGAATGTACAATTGACTTTTTAAATATAGAATTAAGTTTTATTTATTTTTTTATTATTGTTCTAGGCGTATCTGGCAACTGTTTCTCTAGTTACGGGATATTTTACGTAAAGAAAATTTCGCTCACTCCAAACATTGCTATTAGGTAGTAAAATAGCAGTTTAATTATTCAATTCAGGCAATATAAGGCTGATGACTGTATTTAACCATCTTAATGTCAAACTTGAACCAGAAATTATTAAAAAAAACTACATAGAAATTGATATTGAGAGAATTAAGAAATCGAAGCGACAAGTCGAACCAAAAGCAAAATTATCAAGAAAAAAATTTAAAGTTAATTTTTAATTAATTTTGATTTAAATTTAAGTCAAAGAAGGCTTAACTTACAAATACTGTGAATTTTAAGTTGTTAAAATATGTATATAATTTTTTGTGCGACTTTAAAATCTTTATTTGCGTTTTCTGGAAAACTGTTATTTTCATTTTTTGACATTGCGATAAATCTCATTTCTTAAAAAGTTTTTAATATATTCAAATGAAATTTAATCACAGTGTTCTATACATCTCTAGGTATGTTATGAACCTCAAGTATAGCTTAAAGTGCATAATTATTTATTTTAGAGCTGTTTTTATTTGAAAAAGTGATAGTTTTTTTTGTAAAAAGCTGTTGCGTACACAAACTTTGGTATATCTCGGTAACTTTAAGAGGTACACTAAATATTCTGCTTCATAACACAGGTAAATGTATACCAAATATATTATTGCAAGAAAAAGGGAAATACATGCATTAGAATTTGTTATAGGAAGTTTGGCGTAAACGTCAATTTTTACTAAATTTTGACCAAAAATGGTCAAAATTTGGAAAATAAAAAATTTGTTCATTAAAATGGCATTTGAATTAACAGTTTTATACACCATTATAACTGAAAACATAAGTGTTGAATAAAAATTTCCTTTTTTTCAAAAAAAGTGCTCCGAAGGTAGGCACATACCTTAAGCACTTTACTTTCTCATAATCAGGGGAAGGTTCTCCCCCAACTTTATCGCTTTCGTACACAATATCCGCGTTTTGGATTTAACTTCATCGTATATTGAAAAAAATCGAATATGCATTTAGGAACAGTACCTCTTTCTTTTGAGCGATTGAGTACGAAAATAGATACAGATCGTCAATTTTTATGTAAAAACCACTAACTCAAATTTACCCATTTAGATGAAGCGTTTTTGAGTTATCGGGTTCATACACACACGAAAACAGAGTTCCACAGACAATTATCGTTTTGATAAGTTTTATCCAAAATTTTACATAGATCTACAACTCTAGTTGTCAAACAATATGCAAAATGTCATCCATCTAGCGTACTGCATTTTTGAGTTATCGTGTTCATTTGCATAAAGACTGACATGCAAACTTCACGTTGACGGATTTAGTCCAATATTTGACTGAAATCTGCAATGTTGGTGTTAAAAATCACATTCCAAGTTTCAACCACCCAGCTTGTTGCGTTTTTGAGTCATCGTGTCCATTTGCAGAAAGACTGACATGCAAACTTCTAGTTGGAGGATTTAGTCCAATATTTAACTGAACTATGCAATGTTGGTGATAAAAATCACATACCAAATTTCAACTACCCAGCTTGTTACGTTTATGAGTCATCGTGTTCACATACAGACATTTCTAATTCCAAAAATGTTTTTTCAGATTCAGGGAGGTCCAAAACATGCAGATACATAAAAATTTGGAGGACGATTATATGATAGAATACATCCTCTTTCTATACTTCGTATACAAAAAAGTAAAACAAGACTTAAGCTAGTCGAGTCTTAGTAAATACATAATATAACTTTCTTGAACTAA
>BGPR01006805.1:56227-76718 GCA_013235015.1 Araneus ventricosus | reverse complement strand
CAGGTTTGCCTTTAAAATCCGTTTTTAATAATATCAAAGAGACCGCCGTCTCTAATAGGAAGACCTCTTGCTGAATGAATCAGTCTTCGACCGCTAAGGAGATCATCACGACTTTCCAATCAGGAAGCAAGCTGGTTCACAGAAGTCACGAAATTGGCGTCTATCACCTGTTCGCAATTCTTTATTAAACTAACGGCCGTCTAATAATAGGCCACTCAATTGAGACGCAAGGGTTGGACAGGATTCAACAGGTGAATATTAGGTTATTGCGGAGAGAAACTGACATGGCCGTGTGGGTGGATATCTCCTTCAGATCTCGGGCGCAACTTTTTTGGGATACTACAATCAACTCATGCATATATAATTATCGAGAGCAGATAATTGCTGATAAATAATGTCCGATTCAGATACAACAAGTTGCTTTCAGTTCGAGAAGCATGCGCCAGCGTATAAATGTATGTTCACCATTTCTAAGGTTTCGCCTTATTAGTGAATCTTAACTGTACAAAAGTTTGTTTCCTACCCAAGGATTTCATTTTTAAAGCCTGTGTTTCTGATTACCATATAATCTAAAATAAGAATAGACTTGTTTCTACTTGTGGATGCTAGCATTAAATGGTAGAATAACTTTTAATGGCTTTATCTCTTCACAGCTCGATTTATTGTCAGCTATTCACAATATAGAAACGGTTGATGTCGAAAGAAAAATATATAGAAATTGCTTTCTAGGAAGTTTAAAGCTTTGTCAAGTTTTAACGCAAAACGAGATCTACGTGGGACACCTCCTTATTCTGAACAATTGTCAAATAAATGAGGACGACCCCCCAAGACTCTGACATTACTTGAAAATGAGGACGCTGTTTGTGTCTCTTCTAAATTTAACATGCACTAGACTTAAAAATGTGCAACGAATTTTCAGTGCGTAGCTGGAAATTTCGCCGCCCTTCCTTTACAAGTTGCATAGGGCACAAAAACCAGAAAATAATAAAATAAATTCCAGGGGGGGACATTTTATCAACAACGTATCTCATCTGATGCCTCGATCTCTGCAGATAGTGTTACGATTTCGATTCATATTTCTTCATTTCTTTAAATATTGAATTAATATTTTCAAATCAAGGATAATTAAAACTAGGCTTACCTTGAGCAGGTTTTTTAATATTTTTATTTTACATTTAGACGAACACTCACAGGACAGTAACAAACAAGAACACATAATTACATGCATACTGCTATTTTCACATGCGCAGTAGGTAGCGCCCTCTTTTGGTATTACAATACTGAGTTGCGACAGATAGGTTGCGAAATCGCACATCCACCACTAGTCTTTCTTTTAACATATCGGCCATTTACCGACAAAAGAACAAAAAATTACGAATTACATTAGTTATTTTGTTAGGAACACACAATGATCGAGCTAGCGTGACGCTGCTCTTTCTTAGTCATAAAATTGTTTTCCTATATCTCTGATTTTGCCGCCCGGGGGGGGGGAGCGCACCTCCTGCCCCTGTAGCTACCGCCACTGCGAATTTTCGATACAAATTCGCTATTCTCCGCCTTGAAGAAGGGATTTCCGTACCAGACTGTTCCAGCTGATTTAGTTTTAGTTATATTAACGTCCCGTTTTGAAGCAACACGAGGGCTATTTTGGGACGGACCTCGTAATTTTGAACCTCGGTCAGATGACGAGGACGACACCTGAGCTGGCACCCCCTCTCCAAACTTGCACGCCACACCAACGGGAGGACGTTTGACCACTACGTATGATTTAACGTGCAACAGGCCCCATCCAGCATACCTCCGGCACCAAAGCCGAGACCTTACCACTAGGCCAGCTGAAGAGGATGGAAGAGAATCTAATGACGATAACGGATTAAAATGGGAGGATATGTTGAAAAAAATTTATAAAACCTTTCGCTTTTATATTAAAGTGAGTAGGCCCAACGCCACCCCTGCTCTCATAAACGCGCAGATATAAATCAAAGTGCGTGAAAGCAAAAAAATAGACAGTTTATATTCTAGGCACATGCGTTTAATTTTTGGCCAGTTAGCGATTTCTTTCAGGTTTATATTGCATAATAATGCAATTTATGATTTCAGAAATAATACAAATTTTTTTACTATTTTAATTATGCTGGAAACGGTTAAAATATACTGGAATCAAGCAGTTTATTCCAGACTAGAGCATCACGCGATTTAATCACAATATTCAAGACATAACTCGTAATAATCCGCATGTGATAATACAGGGTGTTTCATATTGGACGGGCCAAAAAAGAATAGCATAGTAGGAACTACGTAATTGATTAATTTAGCCGAAATCAATTTATTCGGAAACTACAATCATACAAGTTTTATCTGGCAACAGCGAAAATTCTTCCACTAACGAAATCGCCGATAGAGGCGCTGTTTACTAACAACGTTACAACTAACGTGTTGAACGCATTAACGGCATATTTACGGATCCTACTATGGTTTGGATTGAGGTCGCTTTTCATTGGCTCTCAGCGTCACGTGACTTCGCTTGCTTCTGAATGATGTCATAGGAGCTCTCTTCGTTTGGATTTCGATTTTTATCTTAGCTATTGTATCATGGAGAAACCAAAATTATCTTTATCTTGAATTCATCATTCCCTTTAAACATATATCCAAATGATTGTAATTAAAAGATAATTTTGGTTTCTCCATGATACAATAGCCAAGACAAAAATTGAAATCCAAACGAAACGCGCTCCTATGACATCATTCAGAAGCAAGCGAAGTCACGTGAAGCTGAGAGCCAATGAAAAGCGGCCTCAATCCAAACCATAGTAGGATCCGTAAATATGCGCATTAACAGGGCAACTCCTATCACGAGTGTGACAGGAACTTGACTACCGCGTAGACATTTGCCGTGTCACCGGAGGAGCACACATCGAACATCTTTAGAAACTTGGATTACTGTGGTTTCAAGGTAAATTGGATTTCTCTAAATAAACTAATTATAGTTTTCACAGGAATGTTTTATTTTGGGCCCATTCAATATGAAACATCCTGTACAATCGTTACATTGATTCGTCGCTAATAGGGAAGTACTTTTCATGCGTTCGACATGAAAACTATTCAAGATTTTTCAATCATAATCACTACAAAGATATAGAACTGTCAGAAACATAATCACTGAAAGTCCAATACTTAATCATGCAACCAGTCACCTGAGAAAAAGTTTCTAAAGGATTGGTACGGCCTTGAAATAAGCACTCCATTCCAAAGAAAATCTCTTGACAAAATCGTCTAGTCAGCCAATTCAATAGAAGCGAACCAGAAAATTTCGCTTTCATGAGGTAAAAGCGAATGGCCCGAGTCAATAGGTCCCAGAAAGTATATTCCAAGGAGAGAGGAAAATCAGGAAAACTCGTTACGCCAAGGTGAGACTGACGGAAGAATCGGCTGCGTTCCGATAATCCACGAAGCGATCTAGTAAATAAACAAAATTGGCGCCATCTTTGTTCTGTCCTTTATCTACACTTGTGGAAAACAAAATTTCAAGCAGCCTTTTGAATCCGTAACTTAATAATTAATAAATCAGAGTTGAAATTGAATCTCTCAAAAAAACATTTTAAAATTTCAAACATTTGGAATTAAAATCATGCCGCAGAGACCATTTAATTTCAAGATTTGAAGGGGAAAGAAATTTGAACAACAGATTTATATAAAAAATCTACAAAGTGATACCAAAAATTATTTCAAGAAATATTAATGATTGATAAAAAGGCTATTATTGATTGCAGAGTAGACTTTACAAACTATTTCGTTGCAATGAATGAGAGATTTTTCCCATTATTTTTTTCAAAAAATTTTTAAAAAATTTATTCTTGCCCATAAAAAGATTTTAATTTTTGGCCCAAATAGTTAGTTGTAGTTTCTATAGATTAGTGTTAATAATCTATAGAAAACTTACCCCTATCTATAGAAAAATACCCCGCACACACACCTGCCCCCTTTTTTGGTCACCCTTGTCTGGCTAAGAAGCATCTTGTAGCCCCAATTTTAATTCGTTGCCAAATAAGCCATTTCGCCAAATCCATTCCAAACAATAGATAGCCAAACCATAATATTTTCTTCTTTTGTTTCAATATTAAAGAAGCCTCCCGTTATTTCTTGAAAATCAGTTTTTTATTTTGCTGTCAGATTAAAACGTACAAAAAAAAAATTAAGACCTACTTCCACCAATAAATATAAGTTTTTGGAAAAATCCATAAGGTTTAAATGCCCATTTCAGAACTCTAAAAATTTCTTTCCTATACTTTTCGATAGTACTGGCCCCTCTTTGATTTGGATGTGTATGTTTTCTGCTACTGTTGGGTGAAAGAGGTCCAATAGAACATGATGCAGTATCATTTGCAACGAAAACACTAACAAATCTTTAAGTCATCCCGAGTTTCTGGTTTCGTATCAGACAAATTCCATTGTTTAATTTTTTTAAGTCGACACCTGTTTCTCAAGGTAGAGAATAATTATTCAGTCCTATTTCAAACATTTAGCTTTTACGCAATAGTTGCAATCATTTCTCCTTAGACTACTCTGTAATCTATATCTATATCTATACTTATTATAAAAGGCAATGTTTGTGTGCGTGTGTGTGTGTGTCTGTGTGTTTGTCTGCGATGTCCAGACGAATCTATCGCACTTACAGCCATGAAATTTGGCACACAGATAGTCGTAATGGTGACTGAATGCACCTCGAAGCCGAAATTTTAAATTTTAATCTAGAAATTTTTTAATTTAATGTTTTGTGTTGTTTTGGTTAATTTTTCGCACTAATTTCTCAATAGAATGGTTTCAAATAATTGTACGACAAAAATAGATAGACCATCGGAAAGAGCACGCGATTTCCGTTCTAATGAAGTTAGTTTTGAATTTCTATCTTAAATTACTGAATTTTGAGAATTTTTTAAAAATCAGTCAGTTTTGCACCTAAATGTTGGTTCTGTTTTTAAATTTGCTGCATCCGACTTTCTAATAACACTATTATTTTCAATTTTTTTCAGCTTATAACTGCAACGGTTCTGTCGGATTTAAAACGAGAATGGTTAAAATATCTTTTTTAGTTTTTTTAAAATTAATTTTTTCCTGGTAGTTGAACGATATGTTTCCTCTAGCGAAGCTTCCGCCCACGACAGTCTCCGGAACGTTGCGGGCAATTTCATTGGCTGAAGGGCCAGGGTGACGTCATTACTTTCGCGTTCTGCGAGGAGATGATGTATTTACTCCATGACTTCGATTATTATTTTTAAGCGTATCTTAACTTATTTCTTTGGCTTTCATACTTTGCTCGCGGTGTAATAAATATCACATTGTAATTTTTTAACATAATTTGGATTTAACGGTACTCGGTCGAGAGGAAAAGGAGGCGGACCAACTCAATAATATATATATATTTCTGTTTTGATTTAGTTTTTAAAACTTTCATTTATGCAATTGTATGTGGGCTTTTTTTTATTTTGTTGAAATCCCGATTCCACGGGCAACGCCGTGCGCGTACTGCTAGTGTTCTATAAAAAGAAAGACTCCTTTCCAAACACTGCACCAATCATTCAAATTTGCATCTTAAATTAATCAAAAGTTTCCTTAAAACGAATGCAGTAATCTCATTTTTCATACCTTTTACCCATTTCTTGATCAATCTTAGTTTATTAAATTCAAAGAGTTTATTATTGGCTGTTCAAACGCTTTTTCCCTATAAAAATTTGAAAATTTTCTTCTACACAGTTACAGTGGATTGCTTTTTTTTTCACATTACGCTATTATAATAAAAAAAACTATTATCTTTCGAAAACTTTTTCAAGTATTCTAAACTGAAAAACACACTACTTGATAAGAAAAAAAATATAAAATTTGAATTTCAGAAACTAAAATTTTAGAATTCAGATTCCTCAAAAAAATGTTTGACATTGATGTTTGAATTTCAGAAAAGGTAACGGAAGTGAAATATTAAAAGATACTCTGTTATATATTCCATACATTTTAAACCAATTTAGTTGGAAATATACGAGCATATTGTGTGCAGTCCTTGCATTTCTTAAAATTAACTACCATAACTTTACATTTGTTAGGATGTTAGTTTACAATTGTAGTTTCCCCATAAAGACAAGACAATAGACCATAATTTAAGCCGTCATTTGAAACGCATATGTCGCAGTACAGCAAAAAAGATACGAAATATATATGAAACGCTTTCGATTCTTAAAACTAGAAGGCTGAAAGAGTCTAAAAACAACGTATATAATGTTAAATGCCGGTTTATTAAAATATATACTTTAGCACTTACAATGAGAGAATTAAGTATATTAATATTTGGTCGGGTGTAATATTTAAAGCCACTAAAATACAACTGGGGAGGTGTGCCTATTAAATCTGTTAAAAGAAGATTAACCCCTTCGCTTACAATGACGAGTCTGACACGCGAATCGAATTACAGAATTTGATATTTAAACTGGTAAGAAAGTCAAAGTTGCGATTAATTTTAACCACAAAAATCACCTGGACACGCAAAAATGTCTCACGTATTCTTTTACCATCTTAAATAGATTGAAATAATAAAAAAATATCTCAATTGGTTGGTGTCATCTATTTAGGAGGTTAAATAAAATCGTAGGTCAAGGGGTTAAAAGAAGCTTACTTTAGTTATATTAACGTCCCGTTTTGAAGCGACACGAGGGCCATTTTGGGACTGATCTCGTGAGTTTGAACCACAGTCGGATGACGAGGACGACACCTGAACTAGTAGTCCCCTCCCAACTTCCGCACCACACCAGCGGAAGGTCGTTTGACCCCCCCACATATGATTTAACGTGCAATAGGCCCAATACACAGCGGATCTTTAGTGGAATCGGGTTTCGAACCTCGAACCCTCCGGCTCCGAGGGACTGAAATAAAATTATAAAATAAACCAGCCGGAATGTTCTTCCCTCGACTTCCTAGTATGCTTCCACAAACGAATGTCACTTGTAACTTGTGGCCTAAAATAATATTTTTGTAAATGAGCGATATGCCACCAAATGTTTCGGAATGACGCGAGAAAAACACTTTATAAAAGCATCCGAAATCATATCTTTCCCGGCAACAGATTTCGACCAAAATTTGATACATATCCACATACCAAATTTTATCTGCTTAGTTCATTGCGTTTCTGAGTGATTAAGTACACACGGACATACAGATATGATTCTAAAGATACGAATTGTTCCACGATTTCACTACTTTCTTTTTGTATACTTCTCTACGCATACGAGAAAGAATAATTCCACACAGAAAACACTAGCTGAAATTTACACCCAAGTCTCTCGCCAAGATTGATTGAAATCATGGAACGCAGATGTCATTTTGATTGTACATTCTGTCACTTTGCAAATGACGCCAAGACTGATCAAAATTCCCCATGGAAGACATCCATAATCCCCAAGACTTATTGAAAATATTGCGTAAAAATGACTTTTATAAAGATGGCATTCATGCATGTCTATTATTTTTAATTTTTATTTCTTATATATTATTATTATTCATATACTAAATATCTAAATGAATGCTATCTATAGATGGCGCTGCGTGTACCTTTTAAGTATATGCAGTCCGAGAGTTCATCGAGTTGCTGTCGTGTACTTCGGCGCAATGTTTTGTTTACTTGTGCAATTAGGCACAGATCGCTCTTTGTTAGCGACTAATTACTAATATGTGCTTATATTCTACTAATGTATGCTCTGTTGTGATCATCCTGGGTGTGTGCGGTGTTTTGTGAATGTCAAAAATAAATTAGAAAAGGAAAATCCTGTGCTCTTATTCGAAGAAAGCCACACAACTACAGATGGGCACAGGTCATCTTCTAAATTCTCACAAATAATGGTATACTATGCATTGTACCGAGATAAATGAAGGCTTTACATACAACTAAATGTTTTACAATACAGTGGATAATTATTCACCGACAGAAAGGATGAATGCCTTGCGTCACTTAAGTTGTATTTGAATGAATTTCAGTGGCGAATCCAGGGGGGGGATTGGGCTGCAGCCCCCCCCCCCGGGGGGGGGAAACCAAAATTCTTGATTCTATTCAAAATCATTACAATTGTTTGTTCGTAATTTTCATTAAAAAATAATAAAATCGTGACAACATTGCTTTTTGGCTTGACAGGCTCGAAACTTTTCCTATTTTTCTAGCCATTCCACTTGTACTTGTAGCGTTAACGCGGTCGAAAACATTTTGTGGTTACTTATTTCATTGCATTTTTTATTAAATTATCGAAAGTATTGTAGTGTTTTTTATGATTCTTATTGTCAGGTGAGGAAAGTCTAAAGTTAAAGTATTTTGGTTTACATAAGTATGAGGTTTGACATTCGTCACTACGATACAAAATTTTTATGACCTCCGGCCCCCCCCCCTCCAGACCCGAATCCTGGATTCGCCACTGATGAATTTTAAATACTTTTTTTTGTAATAAGTTGGCCATCAGAGACGAAGGGGCAATTGAAATGCCAAAGAAATTAACACTGTACGCTTCAACCATCACATGCAATTATTCAGCATACATTTTTATACAAAACTCAGATAAGCATGTGTTGAAACGTCAGAAATAGCACGAAAGAAAGCTCCGGTTTATACCAACTATGTTACCAAAGTGTTAATCATCTGCAAGAGACCACTTGTGACTCGATTCTTACGACACACAATCACCCTTTTGCTTATCGAAAAGCCCATTTCTAGAGCATGCCGCTGATATTGACTTGGTAGAGACCAAAGTCCCCCGAAAGCAGAGGCCTTGATCTATAAATCTCATTGTCTCGGAACACTTTCCTTCTTCATTGAGTGAATTTCGCAATTTTCGCTCTTTAGTACCAAGTTGTAGAGATGAGGCTGCTGGAGTTCAGAGCTAATGGAACTTGACAAGAAAAATTGAGACATCCGGGAAGTTATATATAAAATTTTTTGTGAAGAAAGCTATTATTCGCTTCTATACAACTTTCATTTTTGTAAAGATTGAATTTTGTAATTATTTTTCACTCGCTTTCCGAGAAACTAGAATTCTGAAATTTTGTAGTCTTGTGCTGCCGAAGACAAAGCATTTTTAATATCCTCAGAACTTAACTTACCAGTTAATTAATTTTAATTGAAATTTGGGTTCCAAATGAGAGATACCAACTGGTAATGGTTTTGAGTAAGAATAGATAAGAAGATTCTACAATATTTAGAATAATTATTATTAATTATATTAAACATTAAAAAGTGGTAAAAGTTTTTGAAAAGAAGAAACACATTATTGTTAATGTTCTAAAAAATATAATTTTAACACTAGTTCACAGTTGAATGAACATGTAAAAGAATAGCAATGTTCAGAATTGAACTATTAATAAAACTTATTGTGATTATCATCAATTTATAATTTTGCATTTAAATTACAATAACACACAAGGTTCTTTTTTTAGAATGTACAATTAAACCGAAGAATGAATTTGTATTTGTAAGTTTCAGCTCTGCTGTTTATACTGCAAGTCATTTTATTCAGTGACGATATTTTTGCAAGTCATAAAATAAACTATTTCATGGGAAACAATTTCCTGATCAAGCAGTTTAATACACAGATAATTTTGTTAAATACTAAATACTAAACATCTTTCACGACAACCTTCAGTCAAACTGACTGCGAAAAAATATCTTCCATTAAATGGATTCCATATTTAACTTTTGTGAATACGAAATTTTACGCTCCCATAACAGAAGAAAATTAAAGGAAGCCCATAGGAATAAAATTCATTCCCAGATTCCGCACCGTTCTGTAGCATTTCCATTCGGACAAAAACGGAAGAAACATTCACCCTATATCACGATCTGTTCACACACACCGTGAATCAACTAAGAATGTTTTCTTTCCCATTTCACCCCCCAGTTTTCCACTAAGGTGCTTTCTATCTTGACGGGAACCGTATTTTTGCCCTTGTCTGGAAAACGTAGAGGTAGTTGCTCCCTCCTGCATTACATTCCAGTTATGCGGTCACTGGGGGGGGGGGGGGGTCATCGTCTGCTGACAATAACAAGAACTTTTTTAAGCGCCTTAAAATTTTTGCAGTTTATCCTTGCAGCATACTTTGATGCGAATGAGTATACACGGGATGTCCAAGTTATCTGCTGACAGAGGTGATCATATGAAAACATGTATGCGACGATTATCAATAGGTTTGGTTTGGTGGAGTTTACTGGCGCAAAAACCATTTTTGATTTTGCTGCGCCAAACATATGGTCTTGGATAAAATCTTAGTATAGGAGTTCAGTTAAAAGGAGTGTCATACGGTATGAGGTGTCAATATATGAAGTCCAACAAAAGCTTGCAACAAGGAGATTATCAATAAGAAAGTCGTATCGAGAATGTAATAATGAAAAATACGAGAAGCTCTATTGTTAAAATGAAGAAATTATATATATATTTAAAACTATCGCAAGCAGAAGTCGCCATCTTAAATCCAATACAGAGAGAAAAATTGCAGTCAATGTTATCGGAATGGCAAATTACAAAAACATGTATAAATGCACTGAAGTTCTCTGCTTGCCAGTTATTTTCGATTTGCAAATATATGAACCAAATTTGTTTATTCATGTGTTGTTTTACGGGAAATTTCTTATTTTTTATTGATTCTACTTAAATATCAAACATTATTACTATTTATTAATATTTAATTAGAACATCCTTTTTAGTTTTCTGAATAGTTCAAAACAGAAAGAAATTGGAAGGCTTCACACACCGAAATAACTGCATTAAAACACGTGAATTTCTTATACACAATTTAAAAACAAAACTAGAAAAAATATCTTGAAATTATAACAGCAATTGATTTTTATGTTCTGATGAATGAATAGGAAAAGCATTTTCAATTTTAAAAAGCGACCAATAACACGCACTATAATAGTCAATGCTATTCATTCATTCAATAGTTTTTGAGCTGAAAGCAGCGTAAAAATATGCAGTAAACTTCAACTTCTAGAATAGTAAGTTGAAGTCCAAATGCGGATTAATATTTAATTTCCATAAATAATCAAAACAAGTTTCTATTTGGTATTCGAACGAAGATACTAAATTTCCTTTATAAATATTTATTAACAATTGGTTTGTTTGTTGTATCATATGATGCGAAAGACAGATCTACCCATGTTACGTCGTAATATGTATTGTTTCTTTGCTACTAATTTATTTTATTAAAAAATATCTTATAGTAATAGAAAGAATTTGATACTCATAATAACTAAAAAGTTCGGGCAGTATTTACAACAGAAAATAAATCAGCTCTATTATCATTAAAAGCTAAAATAAACATTTAAAAATATTTCAAAAAACACTTATTGTAAAAACATGAGCACGAACGGCAATCTTAAATGAAGATTCGCACAAAAATTCGTCAGTCTATTTACAGCAAAGATATTAATTTATGTTAAAAAATATACAATTTCGTCTTCCATACAAAGGAAAGAGGAAAACTAATTTTTTAAAACAGTAAAATTTTCATCTGCGAGTAAACAACTAATTTTCTATTTCTTGGTGTGCAAAGAAAGATTACCGTCTTTTATTAGAATATAAAAAATCGCCCTTTTTTAAAGAAATTAATAGTACACTATACTAACTAAAAAGCGGCCTAACTAAAATCAATCTTACAATCTGACCTTAAACCAAGGATATACGAAAAATTCACCCCACCCACTATCGTCACATATCAAAGTCAACGTAAACAAAGTCAATAAAGTCGTAGGAAATAAAAACAGCATTTACCTAAAACTCGACGTGACTTACCAGGCAGAAATAGAATTCTTCCCAAAATCTGAGCGTCAGGCAGCTGTCTACACAAATATCGTTTGCCGATTCTACAGTGGAACACGCACAAAAACAAGTCAGAATAGGATCCGATTATTTCACGATATGGCCGTGTGAGTTAGATTAAAGAGATTTTTCGGCCCGTTCTGCGCAGGGACGATAAGCAAGAATCTGTTACGTTCGGAAGATAGTAAGGTACTCACTGCTTCATTTCGTCAGTGGTTTTTCGAACTTAGCGCCTCCAGTTGGTTAGAGCTAGAGGGCGAGCCTTCTATGGGCCAAGGTCATCTCGGCGCCCGGAGAAGTCGAGCAAAATAAATATCATGTAGGGCCGGTGGCAGTTGGCTGACATGTGTGACGCGTACTCTTCTATTAACTTGATTTCATGTTTTCAAAGACAGAGGCAGCTGAAAATATCCAATCATGTCTACGCTTTTGCTTCTTCCTGATTTGCTTTTATTTATTTACTTATTTTTACTTTCCTTCTGTTTCATTTTCTGCACACGAGCGTAACTTGTTTTTCTAATTTTCTCTTTTTGTAATCGTAGAAAATCTCTTGAAATTTTTTACACGTGGAGACTCTAGTGGATTATCAGGTTATCTATAACATGAATTATCGGAAGCTTTAAAATCGGATAAAGGCCCCCTCTTGAAAGTGTTCTTTCTTAATATAAAAATGAGTTTAGCTTTATTTTAAAAAAAAATTATATTACCAACTTTACGAATCTCAATAAAACTTATTTGAGTCTAGATCCAAAAATAGTTAAGAAGCTGATTGAATAAATGCCGGTTTCATGTTATTTTCAATCACAATGAAAAGCTTTGGCTTCGACGCAGACTAATGTTTCTCAAGTAGCCTTACTTTGGATCATTGTTTCTTAAAAATATTTCTATTCACGATCTCTTTATCGGCTATAAAAAAATTCCACAGCTCTAACAGTGCATACAAAATAGGCTAATGAAGCGTTAATAAGTAATAAACAAGAAGGTATTTAATAATAAATATTTCAATCAAGAGTGATCCTCTGGCGCAGTTTCATTGTCAGCTTCAGAACTCGAGGATTCAAAACTCGATTCCATCAAAGATCCGATACGAATGGGAACCTGATGCACGCCCACCGAAAATCAAACGTCCTGTCTCTGAAATGGTGTGGAATCTTGGACAGGGAAGTGCAATCTCAGGTGTCGTCTTATTCATTTGACCACGGTTCAAAATTCTTAAAGTAGCCCTGGAGTATCAAAAAGAGAAGACTTAATTTAACCCTCATGTACTTATTTCGTTGATCAACTAATTAGATGTCATATCCTATTTAGACACTTGTTTTCAAACGGTTAACCAACCCATTAACAGTTTTATTTATTTTGTTCTCTAATAAGATGACCCCTTCTGTTTTGAAAAGGGGCTGTCGTTTTCATTCACCTAAGAAGGCATAAAATACTTGAGATGCTTATGGATCCTCCGTCATTTTTGTGCCAAATTATAAAGCTAATTAATGATTAAATTTTAGATTATAAGCCTAAAAGTGCGAGAATTCGATGCACGACGGTCAAATGTTGAAAGACTGTCGAGATGTTTCAGACTGTGAATGCGATTTTTGTCTTACAACTTAATTGCTGTTAATGACTTCATCACACCTGTCAATACAAAGAAAATCCATAACAAGATAAACAAGTCAGTTTCGTCACAGTCGGCAAAGGGGTTCATTTAACTAAAATCAGATTTACACATGGATGGCTCTCGATTATCTTTTCTTAATAACACATATTAAACAAATAATTGTCAGAAATGCGAGTTGGGACTGTTTTCGCAACCATATTAGAAATTTCACTTACAGTCGCTTATTTGAAAAACTCGTGCTTTATATCACGGTTTCTCAACCACGGTTCTCACTCGCTTGCAGAAGAGTTTGTAGGCCACGAGTTAAAATTACTGCAAAGTTTATCAATTAATGACATAAATTTATTTTATTCAAAATGATTTCAATACTGATTGCGTATTTTTGGAATCGTGACCTCGAAATATCTGAGGTCACGTTTAGTTTTTTTTAGTTATATTAACGTCCCGTTTTGAAACAACACGTAATTTTGAACCACAGTCAGATGACGAGGACGACACCTGAGCTGGCACCCGCTCTCCGAACTTCCACGCCACACCAACGGGAGGACGCTTGGCCACTACGTATGATTTAGCGTGCGACAGGCCCCATACACAACGGATCTTCATCGGAATCGCGTCCATTTTAGAAACAATACGTGGGCTAGTTAGGGATAGAACTCATAATTTTGAACCGCGGTCAGATGACGAGGATGACACCTGAGATGGCACTCCCCTCTCCAAACTTCCGACCATCCCTATTGACTCTAAACCCTATGGGTGAGTCGGTGGACGTGGATTGTGGGCGCCACACCAGCAAGAGGACGTTTGACCCACGATGTCAGATTTAGCGTGCACCAGGCGCGCATACACGTCAGATCTTTAGTGAAATTGGTTTCGAACCTGGAATCTCCGGCCTCCGAAGCCGAGACGTTACCACTAGTCCACCGCGGCCGCCCGAGGTTACGCAAAAGCTATTCCAGCGAAATTGGCTGGATAAAAAGCTAAAAAAGTTATGATTAAGGGGTCTATTCTGGTACCCCCGGTTGGGTTGGGAGACGTCACTTTTCCCGTTGTTAACGTGCGGAAAAAGTGACGTCTCCCAACCCAACCGGGGGTACCAGAATAGACCCCTTAGGTTGAATCGGACATTCATTTTGATTTATCAAAATAATATCCCATTTTGAAGCTACTCGACGGCTAATGGGGAAAGCCTCGCAATTTCGAACCTTGATCTGATGATGAGGAGGACACTTGAGCAGACCGTCCTCCCTTCCTAGATTTAATTCTCAGCGCAATAGCGTTCGATCATAATTAATCTTTTGACTGACTTATTAGACGACGCATCCTATTTAGGCCATTTATTATTGTTTGAGTCTATATAAGAACTGAAAGGACATCTGAGACACGTAAACGTGTCAAAGTGACTTCTGTCTTTCAAATTAATTGCTATTTTTACTAAATTACAGGTTTAAATATCAAAAATTTTGTGATTCGATGCACGAGTCAGACACTTCATTATATGCTAAGTGTTTAACGTTTAGGCCTGCATACACTGCATGTCTTCTGTGGAATCGAGTGTCGGATCCGAGATCTCCTTACTCTGAACTCGAGACTGTTTTGTAGATGAAGCCATGTGGCAGAATTTCAGCTTCAAGACCAGAGAGTGGCAGATTCGAAACCCAGTTTTGCCCCGAAGATCTAACATAAACATAGGTTTGGTGCACCAAAACCCAGTTTCAAAATTTTGTGATTCGATGCATGAGTCAGACACTTCATTATATGCTAAGTGTTTAACGTTTAGGCCTACATACACGGCATGTCTTCTGTGGAATCGAGTGTCGGATCCGAGATCTCCGTACTCTGAACTCGAGACTGTTTTGTAGATGAAGCCATGTGGCAGAATTTCAGCTTCAAGATCAGAGAGTGGCAGATTCGAAACCCAGTTTTGCCCCGAAGATCTAACGTAAACATAGGTTTGATGCACATTAAGTTCCTTGTCAAAAGCTATCTCGTTGATGTGGTGTGGAAATTAGGAAAGGGAGTTTGGACTCATTTGTCACCGTCGTCATTTGAGCATAGTCCCAAATTAGCAATAATATTGTTTAAAACAGGATTTGCAATCTGAATAAAATAAACCTCCTCTAGTCCCATAGGTGTTTAGAAAAAAAATGGAAGACCAGCGGTATGTGGCTTTAATATGTTCAAAAATATCATGACGAGTTTCTAAAATCCTGCAGCCCGTAGATATAGTAAAGGGGATGGATTCAGTGTCACGACTCATAATTAATAGTTTGCTGCTCACTGGAAGAATCTTCCAGAGCTACGTTTCAATTCAGTAGCAAAATAATGGAGTGGATCAATAATAGAATTTTTCAATTGAAGGGAATTAAATATGGAGCATCTTGCATTGAATAACAACACATTAAATATCAACGTAGTCTTTTTGATTTCCTACTTGTTCTAATATTTTGCTTCATCAAAATTTTGAATATTAATCAACTAAAATTTAAGAGTGATTTCTACTTAAAGAGATACACTTTTTACAACTCTCCTAGAAATAAGCCCCCACCCCCTTCTTTCCACCTTTTTTTTTTTTTTAATTCTTAAAAAAAAATACATCTTTCCAAATCTTTCTCTTAAATTATATAACTCGAAAGATTTGGAGAAATTCAAAAAACTAAGTTGCTAATTCTGTCCAATTTGCTTATTTGTGTGGAATTAGAAGCTTGTTTTTCTCAAAAAGTTTAGAAAGTGAATTTTAAAATTTAACCTGCTGCTGAACTTGATTGGAACGCGTATATGATTCACACATCTGCATAAAGCAAAAATTGGTGGTTGTAATTAACAACTCGTTATATACACTATATGATCAAAAGCATCCGGGCACTTTGAGATTTAAATAGCTTTTCGAATTTCTCGAGAAAAGCAGATTGAGGCTACCAGAAATTGATGAAGAAGAAAATGATTTGTGCTCACCCTGTTCCACAGAAAGCTAATAATGATTTGTAACTTTCATCAATGGTTTTGTTTACTGTGCGCAATAATTACATGCATTTTGGTAAAAATAGGATGTATATTAGGGAAGAGATAAATATTTTCTTTAAAAAATCCCAAATTTTCCGCATACTTTTCGCTCATAACATATAGAGTTTTGAACCAAATTGCAGGAAACTTGGAGGATATGTGACAATATGTTAACAATGATTCTATGAAACATTGAAGTAAATACTTTGAATATTAGAGGAAATATGAGTACTTGTAGAAAATAATTTTTTTCTGCTCATGCGCAAAGCAGTATAATTTTTCTTTTATCATCTGGAAGTCAGATATATAGGGCATCTTATATAAAAATTCCAGTCACATATCGTTAAGATTTAGGAAGATTTCGGCATTACAGCGAGCAGAACTTCTGTTGCTCTTTAATAGAAACAGAATGATGAGGGGATTACCACAAATTGCATTTTTAAAACTTGAATCTTCGAATCGTTTTATTGAATTTTATAATGGTTGAATATGCTGAATACCCATGCATACTTACAGATAAAAACATAATTTAAATTGCATTTCGACGATTACTAAACGAATATTCAATTTTAAAAGATATACTGTGGAAAAAACCCTTATCATTTTGTCTCTCTTACAAAGCAACAGAAATTCTGCTCGTTGCAATGCCGATATCATTCTAAATCTTAATGGTATTCAATTGAAATTTTTGTGTAAGCTGATCTAGATATTTGTCTTCAAATTATAGAAGTTTTGCACATGCGCAGTAAAAAATTATTAACTCCAACTACTCATATTTATTTTAATGTTCGAAGTATTTACTTAAAATTTTAATATAAAGATTCGCTAACAGATTGTGACATATTCTGTAGGTTTTGTGAAATTTGGTTGGGAAATCTACATGTTATAAGCAGAAACCATGCAGAAAATTTAGGATTTTTTAAAAACCCTTCTATCTTCCCGAATATGCATTTATTTTTAGCAAAATTCATGTAATTATTCCTCACAGTAAACGAAACCACTAATGAAAGTTGCAAATCATTATCAACTTTCTGTGTAAAATGGTGATCCAAAATGATTTTCTTCTTCATCAATTTCTGATCGTTCCCCTAAATGCCCTCATGACCGAATCTTCATTGTAAAATGTTAGCCCAAGCCTATTTATTGCATGGTCGAAGTTCAAAAGCAGTTCGTCCAGCCTTTCTGGGGAAATTCCAAAAAATATGTAAATCCGAAACTGTCCGGATACTTTTGATCATATCGACGTATTCTTTTTGATTTCCATCTTGGTCTTGTTGTGGAAATTAAAATGAAAACTTAATTTCAGTCAATGATAATTTTAATTAAATTTCGGTTAATTCTGGAAGATTGTTTCCAGTTTTTTGCAATCCCGTATACGAAATATAGAAAGAAAAATTATTGCAATAATAAAAAAGTTGACTTTTGATGAATCCAAGTTGAGAGAGAGAGGCCATCGAGTCTGAAAAATCCATTTTCGGAATTATGTCGGTCTGTCTTTTGTGAACATGTTTAAAAAATTCAACAAGCTAAATAGATGAAATTTGGCATATAGTTTTATCTCTTGAATTATAGATGCATTTCAACTTCTGGACCAAATCCGTCAGAGGATTGAATGTCTGTCTGATCGTGTGTTTGTGAACGCGATAACTCGAAAACGCAACTATCTAGATAAATGCAATTTGGTAGGTAGTCTTAACATCAGAATTGTAAGTTTGTACCAAATTTTGGATGCAGTCGGCCAAAGGGAAGAGTTCCCAATGCATGCATTCAGTAGCGGCTCGTCAGCGCAGCAACGAGCAGTGCTGGGAAAACCAGCGGGAGTGACCTCCCCGAAACTTTCTCGCATACGACCAGAAATGTGGGGTGGGTAAATACCCAGTGGGTAGGTAAATATTTTTGGGGCATATAACCCGGGTATTTACCCAAGCTCTGGGTATCTTGAGAAAAAAATTATTAATGGTGATTTACAACGAAACATAAAATTTATGTATTCCAAAAAACTTGATATTTTCCAAAAAAAAAGTGTATTTGTCTGAGCTCATAAAGATTGCGTGTTTTCGCAATTTTTTTGCCCCCTGAGGGTACCACAACTAATAAGATTTTATTTAACGTTTTTGAGTAAGAAATTTTATTATAGATATCACACAAGATTTCACCACACCTCTGGTTAATCAAGGTCGTCCATCTGGAGAATGTCAAAACGAAGTTTCAAGTTAGGGGGGTTGCCATAATTTCCGAATATCGCGTTTGCCGCTATCTACTATTTCCTTCGTAGACCGCGCCAAGGAGAAAGGAAATCATACTCTAAACAACAGCTTGGCGGCAGAATACTGTCGCCAATACACAATAGCAATTGCAATTTGAAAGCCTTTTTTTAAACCGATTGACACAAAAATTTAACACAAATCTACAATTAAGGTTAGAAGGCCACATACAAAATTTCATTTACCTAAGTAATTTTGTTAAGAAGTTATTGCATTCAAAATTATGAGATTATACAGACCGACAGACAGTCAACCCTTTAACGGATTTGGTCCAAAATTTTATACAAACCTACATTCCTGATGATAAAAATGTGTACCAATTTTTTTCCACCTAGCTATTCAAGTTTTTGAGTTATAGTGTTCACATGACTTCGGACAGACAGACTTCCCGTTGACGGATTTTGTCCAAAATGTGATAGAAACCTACAAATTATGTTTAAAGACCACATACCAAATTTCATCCCCGTAGCTCTAATAGTTTTCGAGTTATCGTGTTCATAGACAGACAGATATAATTCCAAAATTGTGTTTTTCGGACTCAGGGAGGTCTAAAACGTCGAGATTCGTCAAAATCTGGAGTTCACATTTTTTGACAATTACAATACTTTCTCTTTGTATACTTCGTATACGAGAAAGTAAAAAATGTGGAAAAAATCTCAAGATAATACAATTAAAATAGAATTTTTTAAAAAAGCTTTACTTTTAAATAGCCCAAAATTTTTAATTATAATTATCTGCATTGTATCTTAGAAAATTATCCCCGCATCTGTTTTCAGTGAGTGACTTCTAACAAAAGAAAACGAATGTGTATTATTAAAACAGATAAGTTTCCGTTGGGCAAATTGAAAGCGAAACACATAATAGTGAACGAGGGCAAACGAAAAAAAACAAATCACGAGTGCGAAGGCCACCTTCGAGTGGGAGGGAGAAAAAAAAAAAAGAGCATCATACAGTTGGCCGCGCGCCAAACCTGGATTGCATCGAATGCAGCCCGAGCCACCGTGAAACTCAATTGGAGGAAACGTTGATTCAGGTCTTCCGAAGCGGCGCTTAGCATTGCGCAGTGAGCGAATTTTGATCTTTGGAAGGTTGTTTTCTGATCAGCCGCAACTTGTGTATCTCCCACTTATTGATTCATTTTCTGTTTCCTTTCTTCGTTTTCATTATTTTCCTCTCATTTTCGTCGTTGATCGTGGAAAAATAACCAACTAAGATTTTTTTTAAATACCCCCAAGCTTTTAAAATACTCTCAGGGGGTGCTACAGCTCTACAGCGCTAATGAAAGAGCCGCCGCTGCATACTTGATTCTCTTCACTGTACTACGAAGCGTAGCACAAACGGCGCCATATTGTGCATGTATACGAGAAAGTCGAAAACCGAGAGCATACCCGCATTTTTTTAAAAAATTTTTTAGTGTTTTTCCCAATTAATTGCATTGAAAATTAATTTGCTTCTATACAGAACGAAGCGAAAATTAACTTGCTTCTATACTACGTTTTTATACTGAAGTTACTTAATTTTGAATTGGGATTCACAATTCTGCTTGCATCAACCTGGATTGAATGAAATTCAAGTCAATTTGAATCATCAAAGTTTTACTATATCATCAATCAGCACAAAAAAATTTCCTAAGCAACTTAGGTCCATATAACTTTGCAGGACTGCTTGTTTCTGAGCTGACGAGCCGCCACCGTCCAGTTAATTGTAAAATTTAATAGAGAGACGATCGTGAAATCAAATAAGGTACAAATACTGATTACCAATTTTTTTGTAAC
>BGPR01006805.1:8269-52131 GCA_013235015.1 Araneus ventricosus | reverse complement strand
GCATGCGAGAGGTACCGGGATCGATACCCGGCGCCTCCAATTTTGCTTATTTGATGAGAAGGGAAATCCGAATGATACTATCTCTATATATAAAACGCTAAAGTACGTGGCGCAAAAAAGGGGTTAATTTCTCTTTTGCTGATGGCAACGATCGGTTTGTTTATATGTGTTAAGCATAACTTCATAAGAATAGCCCGCTACTATATCCGTTCTGGTGTAAAACAACTTTTTCTCGAAAAAAAATTATAGTTTAAGAGGTAGAGTTCACAGTATTTCCTACAATATAATGAGACTTTGGATGAATTGATTCAAAAGAGATCACTTAGTAACGAGGCTGATGAGTTTAGGAGAGCCATAGGACGTTCAGATCAACGTCAAAATAGTTTAAGTCAACTAACAGAAAATCGTGTTCATTCAGAAACTGAGATGACTATCGTGGAACTTACCACTGTGAACATTGTATTTTCGGTACTTCTCCGTTCTGCGATATAAATGACAGTCGAAATCACAAAAGTCCCCGTTTCTCTCAATTCGTGAGTCCCGATAGCATGGTCGTCAACGTATCGCGCACATAACATAGCGATGCGTGTCCGGTCCGCATATTTACAAACCCTACCCTGATAGAACTGAGGCAGGAAATCGGAAAATATGATTGGCTCACTTCGCCGAGAGCCGATGACGTCGTTCTTTGCTCTCGTGCGTGTACTTTTCCTTAGTATAATTTCTTACAGTGTGGGATGTTTTATTTTTTATGATATTTTAAAAAAATAATTTCATTTTTAAAAATATTACAACCCACGGAAGAATGTTTTCTGTGCTCAACTGTGGGAAAACGTAGAAGAAAAGTAGGACGACTCTTGTTTTGTTACGATTGCCGTACGCTACGTGCGAGAGCTGAAAACGATGTCACTGCTCCTCGTAGCCAATGATATTGACTGATTTCCTGCCTCAGTTATATCAGGGTAGGGTTTGTAAATATGCATCCGGTCCTTGAATAACGAAACTTTACCCCGAATGTTTTTACTCGCTATCATTACCTTTTTCTTCCTCCCATAATTATCTTATAGTATGACTTTAATAGTTTAATTGATTTATTTTTAATCTTTGAAAATTAAAAACTTTAAAGAAATTTTTGAACATTGACATCAGACTATTTTATCTCCATTTGGCACATGCATCAACTAAAAGGTATAATTTCCATTTTCATAAAACCATATCTATCAGATATCATATATCTATATTCTCAGCCATATCAGCCGAGAAGCTATCTTTTTTACTTTTAAAATGATTCAAAAATAATTTTTGTGTGATGATATGTTTTGAAGTTACTGCAGAGAAACGTTAAAAATTACCCTTTTTACCCTTTGTTATGTATTTTTTCCATGTTAAAGTACAATTCGACTGGACTAATATGACTGTAATTGTTAATAGGGGAAAATAATGCCTGAAATTTAGATATTAAAAAGGTGAAAAAAGATGCACAAACCTGAAATTAAAAAAAAATGCCAAGGTTTCCTTTTCTGTCCTTTGATAGGTTTTAAAAAGTATTATTTTGAAGGTTGTGCGAGAAAATAGGCAATGCAATATAAACCGAAAAACTTATATATGAACTATAATCTTATTTAATGAGATAAAGTAAAAAAAAAAAAACCAGTCATTTAAAAGACAGATAAGCATTAAAATTTTAAAAGTTCTAAAATCTTAGAAAAATTGAAGGCAAACTATAGAAGAAGTTGTAACGATTTTAAAAAGCAGTGTTTGAATGTAATTTACCGCACGCGCGTCTTAAAAGCTGAGAAAATTCTGCGTGCGAAAGTGAAAATGTCTAAAGAAAGCAATTCAACATTGGCAAAAGCAACCAGCGGGAGTGTTCTCCCCTAAACTTTCTCGTATACTTCCCCATAAAGGTTCTGTTTCCCCTCTCCCGCGTGGATAAAAAAATTCGAACCTACTATTACCCAGAATCGAACGACTATCAGAAGGTTTTTCATTATAGTGATCGAAAAATATCTAGGTAAAGAATCAAATTCAAAGAGATGCGAACCAATTTTCCGCTCTTGCCGTCTCAAGGACAAACTGACGTAATTCGCTCCATAGCCTTCGCGTGCGCAGAAGATTGCTTCCAGTACGCATGCGCGTGGAGATGACGGATTCTTTTCAAAAGTAAATTATAGAGACCGACAGACAGTCAACCCTTTGACGGATTTGGCCCAAAATTTTATACGGACCTACATTCATGACGATAAAACCGTGTGCCAAATTTTGTCCATCTAGCTATTCAAGTTTTTGAGTTATAGTGTTCACATGAACGCGGACATACAAACAAACAGTCGGATTTTGTCCAAAATTTGATAGAAACCTACAAATTATGTTTAAAGACCACATACCAAATTTCATCCCCGTAGCTCTAATAGTTTTCGAGTTACCGTGTTCACAGACAGACAGACATAATTCTAAAATTGTGTTTTTCGGACTCAGGGAGGTCTAAAACGTGGAGATTCGTCAACATCTCGAGTTCGGATTTTTTGACGATTACAATACTTTCTCTGTATACTTCGCATACGAGAAAGTAAAAAGCACGTGAGTGGCTAAGTTAAGGTTTAAGATTACAACAAACGAAAGAATTGTTATAAATTGTTTTTAAAATCATTTTTAAAATTAATTATAAATTAAGGTAAAAGTCTTGCAGAAATGGAGCAGGTGTCACTGAAAAGCTAATATTTTAAATTTTAAGATGGTGTAAAATTAGTTTCTGTGCGATGACATGTTCCAAAGTTATAGCAGAAGAACGTTAAACTTTTTAAACCCCTTTCACCCCCTTTAGGTGGAGCTAGACAGATATACCAATAAAGCCTAAATTAAAAAAAAGTAATACAAGCAATCCTATAGTATTTGAAGTAAACGAAATTCATACCGCAAAAACAAGGAATCCATTCTAGTTCACTTTTTCAAGGGCTAGAAACTATTCGAAATGGATTCAAAAGAATATTTAAGGAGTTTTCTGTAGAAGCAGGCCTATTTTTCGCCAAGAAAAAGCTTCTCATAGCCCGAACTCCCCAAAAAATCAACCAGGAGCAAAACCATAAGAACAAACGTCAAAAGTAACTTTAGGTGGAGCTAGTAACTATTTAATTGCGCAGTTAATCCTTCTAGGTGCTAAGGAACATGTGTGCCGAATTTCGTTCTATTCCGTCAAGAGGTGTGGAATTGTATAACGTTCAAACACACAAACAAACATTGAATTTTTTATAGAGATAAGGAGTTAAAACTCAATTAATTCAGTTCATTTAATTTTTAAAATTATGTTCACATAAAAAGCTTTATGTAGCTACACTGCGTATGGTATCACAAATTTATGATGCAACAAAACACTTCTAGCACTTTCCCGAAGCGTGACAGTCAATTCATTAGTTCGAATGCATATTGGCTGTTTCATAAATATAATTTATATGCATGCCGTTCTTACTTTGTTGAAGTACCACTACCAATTTAGTTTAATTTCGTGAAAATTTAAATTCAGAAAGCAAATTTGATCATTTGCTAAAATTTTGTCAAATAATCGAAATTCTTATTTGAGGTAAAATATTCTTTATTGTTAATGTTGTTTTATTGTCTAATTAATTAATGAATATTTAAAAAACAATTCGCACTTTGACAAAACTGTGCAGTATTTTCCTCTTGGAATGGCTTCCTCACACTATAATATTTTAATCCCAGTTGCTGATTTTTGGTACCTCTTGAAATTATTTTTTCATAAAATTTACCAACTTATTTTTTTCGAGTTAGATGTCACAGATCAAACCACTGCAATATATTTAATTAATATCACTAAATATTAATATTATTGAAAATTTAGTACTACGGAAATATTGTTATATTATACAATATTTTTGGTACCGTATTCGATATTCCTCTGTATTCATAGTATTGTGCAAATATTTTATAATATGCCGGTGCTACTGGGGTCATCAGTCGTAAAACATGGCTATGTTTGTCTAGGCAGTACACAAATGGATCAGTGTTTTGGTTTTTTTTATTTGCGATTCCTCAAACTTCCAGCATACTTTTAACTCATGTGTTTCTGAAACTCTCAGTATTTGCGACCCAATTTTCAATCATAATTTTAATCGCGTCCCCCTCTCGTACAATAACAATGTATTTTTAATTAGTCGCGATGTATTTTTAATTTAGTATTGATAAGTTAATTATTAAATACATTGTGCAGTACTGATATAATCCTATTTATAAGTGTATTATATCAGTATTAAATGTGTTTTTTATTGTTTGATTATGTCAGAATGAATTTTGTTTCAGTTTCCTTTCAGAAAATTAATAAATTCTTTAAATAATATTTTCTTTTAAATGTGCTCGCGCCCCCATTTAGTGTTATCATGCCCCCCTGGGGGTGCCACAGATTGAGAATCGTTACCTTAACTGAATAATTTTCTTTGCTATCTAATAAGATGATATCTTCTGTTTTGGAAAGGGGCTGCCGTTTTCGTAATGAAAACTTGAGAATTAACGTCTTTAAACCAAAATCTTTTCTCAGAAGGCATATAATACTTGAGATGTTTATAGATTCTACGTAATTTTTGTGTAAAATTATAAAGCTATTTAATGATTAGATTTTAGTTTTAAGACTAAAAATGCGATAATTCGATGCACGAGTATTCTCGGGCTTTTTAGTTAAGCGGTTAGTTCAATTACCGGCATTTTCGGCGAGTCGGGGTGGAGGGCAGTCACCCCTTTACTTTTTGCTGAAAAATGAAATTTTTATTTCATTTTAAATGCTTAAAACTAAGAATCATTAAAATCAATAATGTCCGGGAAAGTTAACTAATTTTGTAACTAAATTTTTAAATTTTGTTGTAGACCCGGTATAGACTCTGGGTACTTTCAGATGTCTATAAATTTTTTGCACCCTACTTTTTCAACCCAATCGCCTCCAGAGTATAGACCCCAGAGTATAGACTCTGGGTACTTTCAGATGTCTATAAATTTTTTGCACCCTACTTTTTCAACCCAATCGCCTCCACTAGTTACCGGTATAATGCTCTGCCAATTGAGATCTCCAAATTGTCAGCAACTTGTTTAAAGACGTTAAATAGCAATCAAAGTAACTTTTAAATCCCAAATTCGTTGTTTTTTTCCCCTTAACGTTGAACGTATTTTCTAAAGTCCAAAACTCTTTTTTCAGAATGGCTGTCGTATTTGTTATATTGTCGATCGTTCTGACAATATGTAAACTTAAGTTGCAATTTTTTTCAGTTTGAATCCTACTCTGATGCTATTTTTTTAAAATACAGTGAAACCTCTCTATAACGGCCACACTCCGTTCTATGGAAAATTGAGTGCTGAGAAGGGGGGCTCACTCTAAAGGGGTTTTACGTTTGGAATTACGAAATATGTACTTACACAAGCCCTAATTCTTTATTTCTAATAAAACGAATTTTAAGAATCATCTAAAGAAAAAAGTCCTTTATTCGAAATGGAAAATAAACAATGAATGGACCCAAAACACTTGTTGCCAAATAGATGCAGCTAATCAATGTCGAAGTACTTCAGAGATTGAACAAAGATGAGAAGATGATTCTTGTTGACTAGAGCATGAGACAAGAGTACATCATAAGTGATGTTTGCAGAAACTATATTTAATTTTCTCCAGAGTGTAACTCTAACAGATGCATCTTTTTGGCACCTTAGTAGAATGTGAGAGATGTCATTTATTTCGTTGCATACTCTGCACAAAGGATCGGGATGGAGGTTGAATCTAGAAAGAAGCCCTGGGGTTGTAATAGTTTTGATAATAATGCGAGCAATTAATCTATCTTGTACTCGGTTACCAGTCCATTTAGAAATTGTTAGAATGTCCGGGATGTTTCCAATTAATGATTGATATTTACTTTTATGGTAGTTTTCTTCAGTTATTTGGAATGATTGCTTTTTAAGGTGGGAAAGAATGTCTTCTGAGGCAATCCAATCTATATAAGGTGAAAAATCTGATACTTGCTTTGCGATAGAGTCTGCCTTTTCATTCCAAGAAACCCCAGAATGACCAGGAACCCACAAAAGTGCAATTTTTTGATTAAGATTTTTCCGGATATGGATTTTTGCAGCCAGGCGTGTGCAGTTATTTCTGACATACGACGGGGATTTTCCCGGCAGAGGTAAACACAGAGTGGAAGTTGAAATAGTAGAGAATTAGAGCTTTTGATTTACAAGAAATACAGATGTCGCTACGATCACTACAAGACCATTGAGAAGGGTGACCGCTGTGCAGGAGTGGCCGCTTAGAAAAATTTTACTTTCATTGCTTTCATAAGATAATAAAAAATTAAAGGTTGAAAAGTATAAAGAATTCAGCACATCTTAAGCTAATGTTAGAACAAATTTGAATTGGCGCTCGAAATGGTAAATAGTACACAAATGAATTTGGAGATGGAGTGCAGATTTGGTATTTGACTTGTAGAACATGCTTGTAACAAATTAAAACACTTGCCTATAAATCACAATGGAATTAGTTGTAATATATCCTTATAAATTTATATCCAAATACATGCCATTTATTATGTAGTTCTAGCATAAAGTAAATCGACAACAGCAGATGTATTTAACAACTTTTTCTTTTACATTTCTTTTCCTTAATTGAAAGGAACTGTAACCGCGAAAATCACGAAAAAATCACGTCTTCTGTAGTGTTTACATTTCGTTGTGGTTGTGCATGCACTTTCGGAATGGCTGCAACTATAAATGTCACTTGTCGAAATTTGACAGATGTTTTCATTTTAATGAGGAACAACTCCTTACAAAATAAAAATATTTTTTCTGATCAGGTAAAGATATATAAAATTAATCGTTATACTCAGTGATATGTTGTTATGAAACTGCAGTTTTTGGCTGGATGTAATGCGTGTTTATTTTCTACTTAAAGATTTGAATTATTTCGAATTCATTAAAATATAAAAATAATATCAGTGTATTGTAGATAATTCAAGTCACCTCAGTTTTGTCTATATTTTATGCATAATGTTTTATTGCCGAAATTGTAACTTTATTTCTGGTATTTGTTTCCCTCTACATAACTTTGTGTTGTTATTGATCAGAAATTACCTTTGATGTTTGTGAAATATTTTGATTCAAGATGAAGTTTATCATTACTGAATTCTTTAAAAAACATGAATCAAAATCTGCACAATTATTTGTTTGTGTTTTTTGCTTTGTTTTTATTACGAATTCCTTTTTAGCGTTTAAAGAAATTATAATTTTTTTTTCTTCTAAAAGTAGAATTACTTAAGGTTTAATATAAAGTATAAAGTGTTCATACTTTTGAAGTGAAAACAGATTGTAAGATGATCTTTTATTAAAAATATAAAATTATATATTCTTGACATCCGAGTCGAAAGATTATATATTCAAGGGTTAATTCTCTCAAGCATCTACCATTCATGTGGGTCTGGTACATGTTAAATCTGCAGTTGTGGATAAAACAACCTGATATAGGTGTGGCATAAGAGTTTGAAGGATAGGATATCGGTTCAGATATCATTCTCATTGTTTGATCATGGTTGAAGAGAACCAAGTCTGTTCTAAAATTAGCCCTCGAGTAGCTTTATAAGTGATATGCTAATTTAATTTTTATCTAAACTTCTATCAGTACACTTGCAGCATGCATTTGTTGCAGAATAATTTTTTTTCTGTTTGATGATTATAGATTGTCATGTAATTTCATCTATATAATTTCTGACTTTATAAATTTTCTGATGTCAAACTTCCAGCCATATGCAATAGAAATTTGATAAATGTCACCTTTTGTTCATTTTCTTCAAATCCTACACTTCATATTAACTTTTTCGAAAATTCAGTATAATGGTTTTAGCTTGATTGGTCCTTATGATGTTCAGGTTATGAAGAAGGTCTCTTACATTTGCAGCTTTTTGGAAAGTAAGAATTTGTAAATTGAGTTGAAGGTATGGAGAATCTTGCAAATAAATACTGGGCACATACAAAAACACTTTAATGAAACATGAATGTTATTTACATTTCTTATATAAAATAGGCAACAGTAAGACTTAAGAACATGATGTGGTTTCTCGCCAAACTCGGAAATTGCCATCCAAAAAGTCACCAAATATCTGCCATCTTGGATGGTTTCAAGATGGTGGCGATTCTAATGACAGCCATGGCAAAAAATGTAAATAGTACATAAAATTTAATAGTACATGAAATTTAACATGAATTTTCTTAAATTCTGTCACAAATTAGAAATTCTGGCAAAGTTTTAGGGTTGCCAACAAAATGAAGAAGGTTACCACATTTGGTGAGGGAAAAAAATTCAACTTGGTGGACCGCGCCATGTTCTTAAGTCGAACCGAGGCAACAACATCAAATTCTGTCATACAGTCTTAACCCTTTGGAATGCATGTCGTATGAGGTCTCGGTTTGTATAGGTTAAGCATAACAGTAAGATGACCAACCGTCCTCCTTTTGTAAGTTCTGTCCTTCCTCGAAAAGTGCACAATAACTGATATTACAAATGTTTTTATTGTGCATTTATCATATTACATTGTATTTTGTATTATTTGTTGCAATGAATTAAATGTTTCTTTTATTTATGATATTTTTTAGCTTCAGTTAATTTGTGTGGAGTTCTGCGCTTGAAGCTTCGTCTTGATTCGTCAACTATGCGCTAATTTAGATTTTATTGGATGAGTTAATAGAATTTGCACATTTCGTTTGGAATTTAATGGTTTTAATTTTGACAGTTTAGTTCGTGTATTTTAAACAACAGCGGTGTTTATTATGGCTGCAATTTCTCAAATTTCTTTGACAAGATACAATTCATTATGAAACAATGTTTCTGGAAAAATTGGAATCATATGGACTTATTACAAACTTCTGACAGCTGAAGCAAAAGTTGTTTTACAGTGGTGTATGGATGGTGCAGGAATTCTCGTTTTTGCAATAAAAAAAATAAAAAACCTACCTAACATTCAATAAAGAAGCGAAGCTACTAGTTTCTGGCTTTCCAGATAGCAAAGCCACTGATGTTTTTTTAAGTTAAAAAAATTTGCCCAGTTCGCGTACGCAAGAGAAGAATAAAATGTTCACTGGTCTCCCAAAACAAACATCCTCACATCGCCAAACCATCTTGCCCTTGGCAACAAGAAGTGGGCGATGCATAGCAAGGAGAAATGGCTCTGCACGCTAAACTTTTACCAAAAAAAAAGGATTTATGTCACTCATACATGACATATAGTTTAGTTGCAGGTTAATACATAGATTTATATGTTGGGGTGTTTCTTTTTTTATACTTCTGTTCACTTTTGTTTTCAACTATATATTTATTAACTGAAATCAGATAATTACTGTAGTATTTTTACAAAATATATTGGCCTATTATTTTTACATTCACTCGCTGCTTCTCATTTTTTTGGGTTTTATTAATTATGTTCTTTTATTCTCTCAATTTTCCTTATTTTGTCAGTTATGTAAAAGAAAAACTCTTATGAATATTTTTTCATATTACAGGCAAAAAAGACACCAGAGGTAAAATATTTGAGTTTTAGTTTTCTAAAAAAAATTTTGCTTAGAATATTGATCACTAGATAATTATTATTTTAACCTTGTTATGATTTTAACCTACTTTATATTAACTAAATGTTAATGAATTGCATGACGATTATGAATTGTTAAAATGAAAAAATATATAAAGAATATTGGTTGTCGTTAAGAAGTTAACTTTTCACCGTGTCAGATCTGTAGACAATTATTGAGTTTTCTAGTTTAACATTATTTTTGAAAGCATTTATTTTAAAACATGAATTTTAAAAAAATGTTAGGTGATATTACATAAGTATTATAAAATATGATGAAGGTAATAAGATATAATATTTATAACTGATTGCAATATTTATAATCGACTGAAGTAAATGATGAATCACCTTAACCCTTTCCAGCAAGATTTAATCTTGTAATGGTGCTGTATAGCATGAAAACCAGTGAAGAGCTATACTCGCCATTTTACTGGAAGGGATTAAGGAAAGTATAAATCTTCTACTAATCTGTAAAATTCGAAACAGAATTACAGATAATTACTTAAAATGTAATAATGTACCAAATGGTATGCTGCGTAGATAAATAAGCAATGGAATTTGAAGGATTAATGGGAAGTCCAGTATCTAACACTTTATAAACTCTTTTTATACCTAACACTTTTAATAGGGTATTAAAAAAATTGATGAAGTAATAAAATGGTGTGAATTTTGCAGCAATAGAAAGTGTTATAAATTTAATTTAAATATAACTTGTTAGGAATTATTTAGTAATGATTTGTGTAATACAATTTTATAGCTATTAATTTTAATTAGATGTAGAAAATAATGGAACAATGAAACCAATAATATCAAAAAGATAATTTTAAGATATAAGAAATATATTTTCTTTTTATATTAATTCTTATAAAAAAAACCTGAAAGTTGTCAAGCTTTGTTTGGATCTTAATGTTTTAAGCTAGTAAAAGTTTTTGTTAAATGTTTCTTGATGATACATTTTGTCAGGATCTTGAGTATACCAGTAACAAATTTAGTAATTCCCGGTACAAAATCTGTATGCTAGAGCCCTAGCAGACCCAGTATTATGTTTGGTTAAAGTAAAGTTTCCGGTGCAAAGCCCTTTCTCTCTGCTTTAGTTCGCCAATTCCTTGCGCCAAGCAGAAGACGGATTGGCAATGTCAGAACATTGTTTTGGTTGCGCAGGAATGTTCCTGTTCATGCAGGAATCATTATATTTTTATTTCTCGCTTCAGTGTTGCAATTTTATTGGTCAGGCATGTGCTATCTACGATTTCATTAGTCGATTTCTTCAAATTTGAATAAAACTTTATTTGAAATTTATCGTTTGGAATAGAAATTCTCGTTTTTGGAATTTTTTAAAAAAAAACCTAGATTCATAACATTCAATGAAAAAGCAAAGCTACTATTTTCCCGCTTTGCTGAAAGCGAAGCCGCTGATGTTTTTTTTTAGTTTAAAAAATTTGCCCGGCATTGCGTGCGGAAATTCTCATTTTTGGAATTAAAAAAACAAACAACCTAGATTCGTAATATTCAATGAAAAAGTGAAGCTACTATTTTCATTTTCCCGCTTTGTTGAAAGCAAAGCCATTGATGTTTTGTTTTCTTTGTTGTTTTGTTTAAAAAAAGTTGCTGGGAACCCACTTGAGATGCCGCAGGCATTGTGTCCACAAGGCAACAATAAAATGCTCACTGCGCACCCAAAACAAATGTTCTCACATCGTCAAGCTATCTTGCTCTGGCGACAAAAAGTTGGCGATCCTAAGTGGGGAGGAACGGCTGTGCCCTCTAAACTTAACTTTTACCTTATGTTTAATTATTTATGATTGAATGTTGTGGATTCATACATCCCATTCTAATGTTTTGTTATGAAAATATGTTAATCTTTTGTTTTTATATATTTAATATATATTTATTTTTAGATACTAGATGATAAAGTTGCTTTGGTTTCTTCGAGAGAACTTGATAATGGTCATTCCTTTTCTAGATGCATTGATCTTCCTCCTGTATGGTATGTCTGTAATCTTACTTTTTGATAAAAATAAAATACTTTTGTGAAGTTAATGTGGGGAATGATTCAGTGAATTATTCCCAGAGATATATTTATTTTTTTCTTGATACAATCTTGTATATTAAGAAAAATATATTGTGTTGGTAGCTTTTCATTTTTCCCATTGTTTCTAATTTCTTTGAAAGATTTTTTAACCATAAATATTTTATTTGTGTATATATGGATAGATTTTGCTTTATAGTTAATAATATTTTATTTGTACACTACAAATATTAAACAATTTTATTGATTACAAATATTTTTATTTCAGGGTGGAAGGAATTGAAGATGTAAGTATTCACATTTATTCATTTGAATGTTACTTTTCATTTCTGTATGTTTTTTAGTTATAACAATGGCTATAAAATATAACAGTTAATTATATAATACTATGTTCAGAAAGTTCTGGAACTTCTTTTCTTTCTTGCTCCTTTTGCCACATCTCTGGTGCTGCTTGCTGTGGTCCTTGAGAATTGTTGCCCTTTAAACAAATTCTTCATCTGCGAGAAAAGTTATGGGACGAGATCAGGGGAATGAGATGGTTGTAGAAGTAGCAGAATTGTGATGTTTTGACTTGTAATTTAATAATAGGAGGGACCCGTGAGCCATTGCAGTATTGTGATGGGGCACCCATAACTTGGCCTTTCAAAGATCTGGTCGCTTGTGTCTCATTGATTTTTGCAGAATTTTAAGGGCTTTAATGTATTATTCTTTAGTAATATAATCTTCTTTAACATATTCTTCTTTTCTCTGCAACCATGCTAAAAGAATTCCTTGTGTACAATCCCCTTCTAATCAAAGGACTTGCAACATATTTCCCCTATTATGGGAGTTTTGAACACATGTGATCATAAAATACACACATGTGCTGTTCGTGCTTGAAATGGATGAAACTGGTTCTTACCCATTCGTCACATAATACTCCACTTTTTCATTGAGAAACAGCATCATATTTTTATGTTTCAAAAATATTAAAGTTCTGGAACTTTTTTGAGTGTAATAGTATAATTATTAATTAAAAATTGTAATTTTTTTGTTACCTTATAATATAAAGTTATTTTATGTTTTCAGGTTCAGTATGAAATGAATAGAATAAGAAATAAATGTGAGTTAGTATTAATAGTATATATACTTCTTTTTCATTATCTTTATATTTAAATATTGCTTAATTAGCTTAAGAAACATGATTTTTCTGTTTGAATTTTAGAAGTGTTCCGAGTTTGTCACTCACAGTTGCAATAAAACAAGATTTTTGTTTAAACAAGTTAGTTGTGAATAAGATATTTAAGCTTTGCGTTAGAAAAAATCCCCACAACTTAGTTTTATTTTGTCTAAAAGAATATGCAGAAATCTTAGGAGGAATTTTTTTAGTGTTAAGCTTCTTTTATAATGGTAAGCTAAAAGTTGAAAAGTGTCACCCAATATTAGAAACAATTATATATATACATTTTTGTATCTCATAAAATATAATTATTTTTATTCATTTTAATGTAGTACCAATGAGTGGAAAATCAAATAGTTAAATTTTTGTTACATGATGTCCTCTTTAAATTCTAATTGAAAGAAGACTTGATTCATGAGTTTAGTAATATTTTGATTCTTTTGGTAGTGAAAGAGCTGAAAGCCCTCCATGAAAAAAATGTCACTCGACCATCCCTCGATGATTCTGTCCATGAGGAAAAAGAAATTGAGAATGTTTCTCAAGAAATTACTAGAGTGAGTTTTTATTTTTGTCTTTGTTTTTGTAAAATCTTGTATAACAGCAAAATATTTTAGGCAAGGGAGTAAATAGAAATCTCATTAAATGCTAAATTATTTGAAATAAAATTTTTTACTAACCGAGTTAACTTTTGGATTAACTAGAATTCACTTTGAAAGTTCAGCACCACTGTCAAAATTCATAATGCAATTAAGTATATCATGATTTAATAAATATTTTCACACTATTATCAGCTAGCACTGGTAGAAGGCATTATATTAGAGCTCTTATCTAAATGATTAGGAGTGTGGAGATGAAAAAACTAGTGTCACTAATTGACCATCTGCATAGCATTCAGATGTTTAATGCACTTTAAAATTTGCATTATATATTATCAGTTATCACAATTTCCCTGTGATTAATGATGTGGTGTTTATGAAATGCTGGCCTGCTATGTTATCCAGTATATTGGTATGAGGAAAAAAAAAAGCCCTCTGTGTTTGGTCTTATTTGTATTTATTTTTTGAAAATAATGTGCATCTGTATTATGAAATGGTTTTTTTTGTCATTTCTTTTCTATTACATTTCCTTTTCTAGTTTTAGATTTTTGAATAATTATTATTTGTTTCTGTGTTCTTGTCATTATCCAAATGCCTTTCATTATATATGAGATTCTATTTACCCCTTAAGCCTTTGTGGCGCAGTGTGCTAGCTGATGGCACAATTAATTTCACTTGCTTTAAAACCTTTAAATTCAATTATAAATTGAAAACATTGGCTAATTGGTTTAAGATATGGCTAATAATACTCCTTTTAGAATGTATATAGCAGCCTTATGAAATTTTGTTACGGAATAGGAATTATTAGAGATAAAGTTTGGGAAAATTCCTTAACTCAGAGATAAGAAATTTTTTCAGTTCTGGTCGTTTACAATATTAGCAAATTTACTTGAAAATTTTCCACCAAAATTCTTGAAGTTTTAATTTATGATTTTCTGTAAGATTCAATAATATTTTTTGAGTGTATCAAGGTGGCTGTATCTAAGGGGGTTCTCATATGAGTGGGGGTGACCCCAAAGGGGGACGACCACCCCTCGGAATGAAGTAAGTAAAAAAAAAAAAATTTTTTTTGTAGATTCTATGTCTAGACAATAAACTAAACCCATTCATGATGTTTTTTCATCATATTTCCAAAAATTTAATTCCTTGCTCCGCAAAGGGTTAACAGTTGTTAGCAATATATATATATTTATATAAATGTCAAATTTAAATGGAGAGTCAAAAGAATAGACTATTTATCTGGTAAAAGTGCATAGATGCTCATCAGGGAAGTGAAATCTATATGAACCGCATTAGAAATATCATAACGCTTTCTGCAAACAGTGTTAGCTAATAAAGCTAAAAAAAAACTGCTTTCACCCTGAGCGTTATGACAGACCAAGAAGCCCAATTTGAATGAAAGACCAAAAATTAAAAAAAAAAAAATTACTGAGGAATGCAACCAACAGAAGAGAGGACAAAGAAAGAACCCTGTGTATTGGGGACCAGATGTTTTCAAAATATCAAATTGTTTTCGTGTGCAAGTTCTAAGGTTGGGAAAAAGATAGGTACTTTGATATTTCGAAAACATCTAGTCCCCAATACACAAAGTTCTTTCTTTGTCCTCTCTTCCGTTGGTTATGTCCCTCAGTTTTGGTATGTAAAATTTTTTTATATATTTGGTCTTTCATTGAAATTCGGCTTTTTGGTTTGTCATAATGCTTTTGGTGAAAGCAGTTTTTTTTAGCTTTATTAGCTAACACTGTTCGCAGAAAGTATTATAATATTTCTAATGCATTTCATATAGATTTCACTCCCTTGATGAGCATCTGTACACTTTTATCGAAAAATAGTCCATTCTTTTGACTCCATTTAAATTTGACAATAATATATTTCCTCAAATTTCCTAGAATTGCAGCATTATTGCACATTTGTTGCGTTTGTGTTTATTATTATTTTTCCCCTTTCGTTTATATTTTCTCCATATTGGAACTCTCTGCATTTTCTTTCGATAGATTTTTTTCTTTATTTTTTGTATTTTATTGATTAGGAATGTTTATTTTGATTATGTCGCTTATGCTTCTATGTCGATTGTTTCTTTTGTGTGCATATATATATATAAACAAAAGGAAACATTAAAACCATTTCAGAAAAAGAAAAAACCAAAATAACAAAACGGAACATAATTCTAACGTCCAGGATGCGTCATTCAGCAGGGAAATACTGAACGAGCATATACTTATAATCGGTGTTTTTTAACACAAACTCTAGCAATAATGCTAAAAAGAGTTTGTTTCCCCGGAACACCAAACTAAAAAACAATATTTTGAAACAAAGAAATATCAAGCAAAAAGTTCATGTCTGTTGAAATAAAATACACAGATACATTTCTGCGGGAATGCTGATTTCAGCGTTTTCTGCATCAGATTTTACCATCTTGGCATCATACACAAACAATAACTGCACACCATGTTCACATTCAACATATAATGTCAGATTTGATAGATAAAAGATCAGGAAGAATGCATATTGAAACACATTCTTCAATTCACAATGTTAAATACAAAATGATGACCAAAGAGCAATCTGTGCATTTTGAAGCATATTCTTCAATTCACAAATTTAAATACAAAATGATGAGGAAAGAGCAGTTTGCTGTTGATTATTTTCCGAAAATTTAGAATTGATTGTTTTAGAAATTTAGATTTGGAATGATGCTATTGATAGTAATATGTGAAAAAATTTAAGGTCATCAAGCAAATGCTACCAGGTGGAACTTGATAGTAAGAAAATAACATTTGAGAAAAAAATAAAGTTTCCATCAACGAAAGACAGCAATAAAAAAAAAAAAATTGAAAATTGAGGGAAAATAGCAGACTGAAGCATAAAAGAAAGCTTGAACTGTTAGCTCAAAAAAATAAAAAAAAAAAATGGATTAAAAATAATGTGTAAGTAAAAAAAAAGCTTTTACATGGCCATATTTTTTTAGTGAGATAATTTTTACCATAGTTTTTATTTTGACAAAACTTTCTACGTAATTCATTTTTAATCCATTAATTTTCTTTTATATTTATAATAATTCTACAATATTTTTAATATCTCTAGCACTTTTTGTATAAATTTATTCATTTTATTGTTCAATTAATCATACTTATTTTAATTTTCGGTGTTTATATTTGGCATGATAAATTATTTATTAAGTTCAGCTTTTTTTGTTCTAAGCCTGTGTCATCTCTGAATACATGAAAGCAAATTTTGAAACCAATAATATAAAACAAAAATGAAGGAAAAAGATGTCAATACTCACCTAAAAATCCATAAATGGATAAATAAGACAGGAATGGGATTTAGATGCAAAAGCATGCGGCATGCGTGTATATATATATATATATACTTGTTTACTTTATTTTGTATGAGTTACTAGTTATATTTGGATTTATATATATATATATATATATACAGGGTGTTGCCGAATTCGACAGACAAATTCAGAGGGGTGATAGTAGGCATCAAGAGGATGAAACATTACCATAGAACATATTGTCTCAAACGACGTTTAGTTGGTGAAGATCCCAAAAGTACAGGGTGCCCAAGAATTGTTGGACACTGTTCAAAAATTAATTTTAAAAAACTAATAATGCTTCAACTGCGAATTTTTAAAAAATGAAAGTGCATTTTTAAACTTTTTTTTTAGATATGTAACACACCATTTTGGTGGTCCATGGGATCTTAAATTACTGAAAATCAAAAATTAGTTTAGAGCTATTATCTGCAAAAATATTAAATCTGGAAGAAAAATAAAAGCATGAAATTGTAGGGAATTTTACACTCTTTAATTTGTTATTCACATGCAGTGTAAAAACTGAAGAGTTTTCGAGATATTCAAGAAAAACTAAAGGCACCAGAAATCACAGATTGGATTCTGCTGATTAGTACTGTGTTTTCTGGTGCCCGTTTTGCTTTTTCTTGAATATCTCAAACTCTGCAGTTTTCACACTACATGTGAATTAACAAATTAAAGAGCATAAAATTCTTTGCAATTTCATGCTTTTATTTTTATTCCAGTTTTAATATTTTTGCAGATAATGGCTCTAAACTAATTTTTGATTTTCAGTAATTTACGACCCCCTGGAACACCAAAATGGCATGTTACATATCTGAAAAAAATGCTTAAAAATGTGCTTTCATTAAAAAAAAAAATTCGTAGTTGAAACATTATTAGTCTTTTTTATTAATTTTTGAACAATGTCTGACAATTCTCGGATACCCTGTATTTTTGCGATTTTCACCGACTAAACGTTGTTTGCGACTCTTATGTTCTATGGTAATGTTTCATCTTTTTGATGCCTACTGTCACCCCTCTGAGTTTGTCGGTCGAATTTGGCAACACCCTGTATATATACACACACTTTGTGAAGTGTCAAAGATATATATGTCCCTACTAATAACTTCCTCTGTGATTTGTTGCTAACCATATAACTACTCCTTTTTAAAGTGCACCTTGAACAAAACTGTGCTTGAAACATGCTCTTGTCTTTGAATAGGGGAGATGAATGTTACTGTAAGTGTGATAATAAAGATAATTATGTAGGAGCAGGTGGCACTGATGAGTGAATAACATAAGATTTCATTGGCAGTTAAGGGCTTAAATTAATGTATAGAAAATTACTTAAAAAACTTAAAATTTTTAGTAGTATTTGGAATTAATTTATTATAAATATTTTGTAGATGTTCCATCACTGCCAAAAAATAATTCATCAAATTCGTGAAAGGAGCCATGGAACAACTTCTCAAGAATATCAAGTCAGCCAGAATGTAGTTTCTTCTTTAGTAAGCTCATTACAAGAATTGTCTTCAAAGTTTCATTCAGCACAGTCAGAACACCTACGTCGTAAGTTGAAAATCAGCTCTTCCTGGTTTCTATTTTTTTTTCATTGTTAAGTATGCATTACTGAAACAATGATAAATTCACTTTATCTGATCATCTAATAAAAAAGTTTGTTGTAAAAAGAAGAGAAATACTTCAGTTAAATATTGCTTTTCAATAAAACAGTAAATATGTCATTACTTGATTGAACTGAGCCATATAACCAGTATAAAATTTCTGTAAGTCATGTATTTCACTTTGGATTATGAAAGTCATATAAAAGTCAGAATTTTCCTTCAAAAGAAATATTTTCTTATACCTTCAAATAGTTGACTCAGAATTCATTATGCAGAAAATGTTTTTAAGTTAAAAAAAAAAAAAAATGCGTGTAAACTCTCCCAATTCATGGTGTGTCTCAGAAAATATTTATTCTTTGTAGCATTGAAAAGTAGAGTTCAGGTTCTGATGTTGTCATAGAAACCAAAATGAAAAATAAATGATTTGCTACATTTGTTTACAGATGTATCTGGGATATTTTAAAATGCAAATATTCTTAAGGAAGTTGTGTTCCTTCCAATTGTCCATGTTTGTCTCGTTTTCTGAAATTATTGGCCGCTACCCTATATAGGATTGTCCATAAGAATAATAGAACTACATAAATTCTCGCAGTGGTTTCTTCCTTCAGATTTTTAAACATTTGTAAATTAAAATTGTTGAAAAAATCATTTGATATTTTTTTAGAAATCATTTATATTTAGCCATAATAAGTAGCTACTTGAAATTATTTTTAATTTATCATGAATTAATCCTTCATTTTCTTATTCATTTTAAAATTTGGGGGTTGTAAAATATTTGTATGCCTGGAGAGGGCTTGCAAGTTTAAAAAAATTCTACCTGGATAACTGCAGCTGTAGTAGAAGCCAGGGAGAAGAATTGCTGGTTCGAATTTTTACTGACTTAACTGGCTTTAAAAATTTTTTGACTTTACTTTTTTTTACTCCTGTAACTGGCTTTGTTGCTATATCTATATCTAAAGTCTCTGTAAGTCCTTTAAACCCAACTTTCAGAACATAATAATATTTGCACCAATTGTTCTTTGATCTAAAATTTGATTTAAATATCATCTGCAAAATTAAATAAATTATTCAGTGACTTTATATAAAAATTTGTGGTTTATGGAGTTTTGCAGTGTATATGCATGAGCAGTCCCTGTACAATTAAATATGTAGAAATTTTAAATTATGAGTTTTACATTTTCTAGGAATTAGTTATGTATCAGTATGTTAAAAATGATTGATACTAATGTGAGAAAGATTTAATTGAAATAGAAACATTGATAATTAAATGTAAAGAAATTAATATATAATTAATAGTGATGCAATTAAGTATTTAGACTATCTCTTCATTTAAAAGTCATTTAATATTTTGTATCACTTTGTCTATTTTAGAACTGAGATCTAGGGAGGAGAAATCTCAACAATTCTTCAACACTACCTATGTATCAAAAAACAATGACAGTTCAATGTTCGATTCTCTCCAAGATGACACCTTTACTCAGGTATATTAATTTTTTCATATGTATTTTATTTTCTCGCATTAAATGTAATTTGTGTATGATTTTTATTGCTTAATGTGTTTTCTTGAGCATAGAGAAACCTAAATGCCGAAGAGTTTTAAATGCAAGATTGATTTTATAACATAATAGTTTGATAAAAGTGTTTAAGAATGGAAACAGATTTTTTTTTCTTTCATTTGATGACTCATTTAACTGGCTTTGTGGCCATTATTAGAACATTTCGTAAAGCTTGCCATGCCACTGATAAAATGTTATGAAAGAAAATAAAGCATGCAAAATACATTAAAGAATATTTTAGACTATGTGAGCCAATGAAATTTCATGTATATGATTAAAATTTTTGTTTTGCCTTACATGCTTTATTAAACATCAAAAAACTTTACTGTAGAACAAATTTAAATGGAAATTCCAGAACTAATTCTGTAGTGAATTATGTATGTTCAACATTAGAAGCAAAAGTCTTTCTTCACTAAAGTTTATTTATAGCTTTACTGAAATTTCTTTAAAATACTGATGCACTATTGATAAACTATCTACTGTGAAATGTTATGAAAACAGAGGATCAATTGCATTGAAGATGTTGTTATATTGGCTTTGAATTGTCAAGTTTTAATTAAGTTATAAAACATCATTTATTAGTTAAAAGGAAATTAAAAATAAACAATTATTTTAATTTGCTTGTGCAATTGATTCTTTTGAGATAGTTATTTCGCAGTATATTAAAAGATTTTATTTATCTCTGTTGATAATGACAGGTATTTTGAACCAACAAATCTTACATTTGTTTTTCTATCTGAATACAGTAGTTTAGTATGCCTCCTAATGATATATCAAAAGTTGATATGTGTGATTTAATGGTATTTTGGAATTAATTATTATGCTTTTATGTCAAAAAATCATTAATTCAAAACCTATTTTTTTATACACGCAGGAATAAATATTATGGTCACAAAATTTCTCTTGGGGCTTTTTCCTCTCATACTTTCCAACATTTGTGAGCAAAAATAGCTTAAAAACGTTTCTTCTCTTCATAAAAATGTTCTAACAGTAATTTAATTTAATTTTAATTATTATTAATTAATGCTAATTTTTAATTTTTTAGGAATTGAGAGAGCATTTTAAAAGAACCAAATCATTCAAGACAAACTATTTTTATAACAACTGTTTTTATGAGTTCTTGAGCTGCTAATTTATTACTGTACTTGTTTTTATTTGAATTAATTTCCATTTCGTTTAAATGATTGCCATCATGTACAATTTTTTCCAGAATTTTCTGAGTGCTGGAGATCAACAGTTAATGATTGAAAGTAACACTTCAATGGTTGAACAAAGAGAACGAGAAATTAAGCAGATAGTCAAGTCCATAGCCGAGTTAAACGACATTTTTAAAGACTTGGCATGTATGGTTGCAGATCAGGTAATTTGTGATTGAAATGTTTGATATTATTTGATTACAAATGAAATATGCACTTTCAGCATATTAAAAATTAAGAGTTAAGAGTCATGAGATTTATTGCAGATATTTAAAATTGTTGCAGATGATTCATGTCAGAGCTAGGAAAAATGTAAATGAGGCGCTTGCCTTGGCTGAATAAATGGAAAGGCAAAATTCATTGTCTTTTAGATAAAAAGAACGAAGAAAGAAATTGTTGCAGTTAAGCACACTGAAGATTTGTAATAACATAATTTATAAGCATACTTACAATTATTAATTGCATTTATGTTGATAAAATTATTATTATGACCCAGGGTTATTGTAGGTGCATCCATAATTTTGAACTGTCGTCAAATTATGAGAACCACACCAAGCCAGTACCTCCATAACAATGTGAGGACATTTTACCTTCAAGCAGATTTATTGAAAATTGTAGAGTTGAATTTACAGGACTCTTCCTGTGAAAATCTTATTCTTCACATATTTTCATTCATTGTGATAGGAAAGGAATTTTAAGTTTTTGTTGGCCTCTATATTTGATTAACACATTCTAATACATTTTAAATTCATTTATTAAATGGTAATTGATATATTAACTGTTATATTTGGGTGTTGTACAGGGTGGTCACAAAAAAACTTGCCCTGTATATGAACCTCTAATGGCCTATCCGCTCAACTAATCAAAATGAAATTTCAGATATTGTTATTTGAAGGTATGCGCTCGAGATTGTGATGGTTAAAAACAACAGAGCTCTCACGGTTTATGGTTACAGTGAAAAAATTTCAAAATTTTCAAGTAGAAACACCTACTTTTTTGTCATAGAAATGTGATCCTTATAGAAAAAAAAACTTAAAATGGAGTTGGAATGGCATTTTAGGGTAAAAAACAGTGGCACTAGGCAGAGACAATAAAAGCTCTATTGGGTTATTATTTTCGCTTTTTTCCCCGTCTGCGTAACATTGCCATTTTTCACTATAAAAATACCGATTTAACTTCATTTTAAGTTTTTTACAATGATGACCCCGTTTCCATGAAAAAAAGTAGTTGCTGTAATTTTGAAATTTTATCACTGTAACCCAGTGGTGAATCCAGGAGAGGGGTTATTGGGCTGCAGCCCCCCCCCCCCCAGAGCTAAACCAAAATTCTTGATTTAATTTAAAATCACTACAAGTGTTTGATCTTAATTTTCATTAAAAAAATAGTAATAAAATCGTGACAACATTGCTTTCTGACTTGACAGGCTCGAAAATTTTCCTACTTTTCTAGTCATTCCACTTGTGCTTGTAGCGTTGGCGCAGTCAAAAGCATTTCTTAGCTAGTTATTTCATTGTATTTTTTTATTAAATTATCGAAAGTATTGTATTGTTTTTTTATGATTCTTATTGTCAGGTGAGGAAAGTCTGTGAAGTTAAAGTGTTTTGGTTTATATAAGCCATGAGGTTTGACATTCGTCACTACGATACAAAATTTTTATGCCCCCAGCCCCCCCCCCCCCAGACCCGAATCCTGGATTTGCCACTGCTGTAACCTTAACTAACAGGACTATTGTTTTGCACATCATTGAGTGCTTATGGTATAATGCTTGCATACCAAATTTTATTCCCCTCTCTATAACAGTACGCTCACTAGGGGGTTGTATATCGGTAAAGTTTCTTGATACCCTGGTTGTTGTTTTAACTTTTTTTGTCTCTGCCTAGCGCCACCATTTTTTAAGTTAAAAATCTCGTTTCAACTCCATTTTAAGTTTTTTACTGTGATGATCACGTTTCCATGCAAAAAAAGTAGGTGTTTCTAATTGAAAATTTCAAAATTTTTCTTGCTGTAACCGTCAACCTTGAGAGCTCTCTTGTTTTCAATCGTCACAATCTCGAGTGCATACCTTCAATTAACAATATCTGAAATTTCATTTAATTGGTTGAGCAGATAGGCTGCTAGAGGTTCATATATAGGGCAAATTTTTTTTGTGACCACTCTGTATATATATACTCTTGTAATTGCACTGTATTTTATATATTTGTAGTGAAATAAGCTTTATAGAAAATTCACTTATTAAAACTTTTGCAAGCTACAAATAAGCTATTCAAAATCTTATTACTTTAAATGAAACAAGTCTTTAGCCATTGAGTTAGCTTGGCAATATTTCCACATTATGAGTTGGAGAATTCATTGCTGGTATATCTTGCATCTTATGTAAATCTTGTTCGGAATTATGTGTTTCTAGACCTGTGATGTGAATGATCCTCTTGGTTTTAGGATTTCAAAGTACTTGGGGTTGGGTAATTGTTTAGATACTTTTTGCCTTGTTATCTGGGTCACTTTTTAAGTAGTTCTTAATTTAACTGGTTCAATTGCTGTCGTGGCATCAGGCACGGGGACATGGGTGGTGTTCTGTCTATATTATGCTATGTTTATGAACTTGGATATTTTAGTTAGGATGTGTATTTGTCTAAAAAAATGATTTGGTGTGGATATTTATTTAGGCGCTTTTTGTTTTGTTAATTTCATTTTATTTTGAGAAGTTCTTATGTCTATAAACATTATGCTATGTTTGTGATCTTGAATGTTTTAATTAGAATATATTTTGAAATAAATTATTTGCCTTTATAAAAAATATTATAGATTTTAAAAGTAATTAATATTCTGATTGGAAAATTGGTAAATATTATTTTTAATTATGTATAACTGTTACTTCAATTAAAGTATAGTCTACAAGCTGAGAAATGTTTTGCAGTTTAGTTTTTTACACTTCCCTTCAACTTCTACTTTATTTTCCAATTTGCTGGAAACATGCTGTATATTTGTTTATAAATCTTTCATTTCTTCAAAGATGCCTTATAGTAATTATTTTGTGTTTTTATATAAATAATTACCCCTTATACCTTTCTATGCTTGTAGGCTTTTCATTTCTTATTGTATTAGCATTATGATTCAAATTCCACCCTTTTGCTAAATTTTTTAAACTTTTTTACAGGGTACTGTTCTTGATCGAATTGACTATAATTTAGAACAAGTTCAAACCCAAGTATCTTCTGGCTTGCAGCAACTGCAGAAAGCTCAAACATACCATAAAAAGAACCGAAAAATAGTCTGGATTCTGTTTTTGGCAGCATGTGCTGTTGTACTAATAATTATGCTTGTAATATTTAAACTGTGATTATATTTGTGTAAAACTTCTCTGGTAAATATGCTTTTGTATATAATGTGTTATAAAATACCTGCTTGTTTGAAAACAAGCTGTTGGTATATTTAAGGTTCTTTTTTTTCTGCACATAGGGCAGGTTGTACAAAAAACCCTTTTATTTATTGATGATTTTTTTAGCATTTAATGTAAAGCAGTTTTATGCCCATTTTATGGTTGAAGCTACTGTATAAATTAATATAATTTTACAGTTTTGTGTTCTTGATGTATTAAGGGTGTAAAAGTATTTTTTAATTTAAATAATTCAATGAGAGCATGCTAATTTGTACCTTTTGTTGTCTTTCAAACTGTGTTGTTCATTTTGTGAGGTTTATATTATTTTCATAAAATTTTTAATTAAATTCATATTCAGATGTAAATTAAAATAATAATTTCAAGGGGAAAAGTTTCATTAGGAGGCTTTATGTGAATTAAAACTGAATTGAAAGCTGTTTTTTTTTTTACAATTAAACACTTGCTGTTTTTCCTTAGAAGCATATTAGTGATGAAGTGTTTATAAAAATATTTATTTCGTTATTTTTAATATTAAACTGTGAGTAAATTATAAAGCTTTTTTTGCTAGTTGTAGAAACTTTTAACCTTAATTATAACATTCATGTATAAAAGCGATGGTTTTGTTATGCCAAAATCTAACATTGAATTAGTATATAATTTACATTTATTTTTTGTGAAGACTTGTGTGTTTTAAGGCATATCTAAATAAAATTGTCCTGAAAACTGTAAAAATAAATATAGACTTGTACTACATACTATTGAATTTAAAATAAATTCAATTAAGTGAGATAAAATTAGTCCATTTTTGTTAATGTATGTCATTCAGATTAACTGTAAAATAATTTTTTATGCTTTTTTATGATCTATTCCTTATTATTATTATTGTATTAAAATTATTTCCTTTATTTTTTCTGGTTTCTAATTGTAATTTGTAACATTCCTTTCTTTGAACTTCCCAAGTTGTGATAGTGTGCATGTATGTTCTGTAGTGGGAGAATAAAGTTAAAAGATTACATTGCTGCTTTTAGTTTTTAAGTTTGAGTGAATCTAAATTTATATTGGAAATAATCTCTACAGCTATTTTAAGTATGTGTTGGCAACTTTTTAAAGTGGATGAGAAAGCATGTTAATATGTTTAGGTTTTAAAAACTGGTTTTAATTACCTTAGTTGTTGGAAGATATTCATGTATGCAGAGTTTGTACCATATAAGCATAGTAGTATTAATGCTCACTTATTTTTGTTAATATTTAAAAAGCTGTTTTTTCATCAATATTAATTTTTTTAGTTACAAAATTTTTATCTGATTACTATCTATATCCTTTTAAGACCGGAAATATTTGCATCTTTAAATTTAATTTTTTTTAGTTTATAGGTAGTCTTGGATCCTAGTGGTACTATAAAAAATAATTTTTAAAATTTAGCATGTCCCTCAAATGCAGGAGCGCACCCATACAATCGTGTGGGTTAGGCTTTTTCTGTGAACGTGAACCCGTACGATCGTGCGTGTTCTATTATCTGTGTAAGCTTCACCTAATTTATTTTTTCAAAGTTTAGTTTTCATTCAATATTTATTACTCAAAGAAACAAATATTTAAGCATCATAATAAACAATTTATAATTTGTAAGAAAAAATATATTTGCAAATAAGGAAAATACAATTGTAATTACTATATTTTTTACAATGAAAATTTTTGAAACAGTTCTTAGTTTTGATTAAACATAAATATACATTACATTTCTCACACTGAGTTTTAAAAGTGCTTTTGCAGTTTTCATGACGATACATACGAGGCCATGAAAGGTCATTGCACTGGGCAGCGAAATATTTACATGCAGCAAAACTTCTGAAATAAGGGATACTCCTGTATTTTTAGTAGGCAAATGCAACTTCATGGATCATGCAATATCTGGTTTTTCACTTTCCGTTCTTTCTTGCACAATAGAAATTGCAGCGTCTTCACGAAATGTTGGAGGGGCCCCTTCAATTTACTTTCCCCTGCTTCTTTAGAAAATCTTCCTGTATTTCCTCAGACAATGTCTATTGTGTATAGATTCCTTTTGGATACTGAGTATATTCAAGGAAGGACCACTCAGCATTTCGCACAATCATTAGGACTGGCGGTATTTCCAGATGTACTTTTCGCTGAACATAGCGTCAGTTTTGCCGGCTTTTGTACCTAGTTTCTTTGTTGGAACTGAATAATTACGAAAATATGTACTGACAACAAATTCTTCTTGCTTGAAGATAGGATTTCAATGATAGAATGAAATCCGAGCGTGGAACTTTCTGTGAGTTGTCTGCTTTGTTTTGAAACTTTCAAAGAGATCCATCAAAATACTTTGAAAGAGCTTGTTGCATTTGAGTGCTGATACAGTTGAAACGACAATGCAACTCGCGGAAGTCTCTCGAGGAATACTGAAGACCATTGGAGGTGGTGGGACATATTTTGTCAAACTCTCTTGTGAAAAAGCTAAAAGCAGAAAAAAATTCTTTATATTTAAAATATTTCATTTTTAGGTGATAGGAAATGAACCATGTATTTTTTAAGCTAAATTTTTTTTTCTTAATATAGTACCCATTTCAAGTCTTAAGGCCATTACTTAGTAATACAGTTGAAAGAAAATACCAAGGTGTTCATCGAATCACGTGAGATGACACTGCGGAAGGAAAGTCGATTTTCGGACAGTGAGCTCTATTAAAGCCGAACCCGCACGATCGTGCGGGTAAACAATTATTACATCTAAAGAGCAATTATATTAACTCTTAATTAACATATTTTTTATTTTTCATTTATTTCTACATTAAATTAATAATTGGTATCTAAGCAATTAAACATGTATTAATAATTAGCTTATTGCGACAGATAAATAATTCAAATGTTTAGTGCGAATTTGTTACCAACATATTGAACGCGATTATAATTGAAATACGGACTGTCTCTGCCATCTTTTGAGAAAACTAGATACTATTGATATTCTGGAAACTAGAGCAGTTGTTTCTTTCCGGCATTTATTAAATACAACTCTCCAGGAAGCAGAAATGCTTGCTAATGTCTGACCTGCACAATGGCACGGGTTCAGTCCTAAAAGGATAAGTGAAAGTATTGATTATATTATTGATTATCTTTGCCTACATTATTGTTATTTTTATTTTGTGTCTGACTTTAATATCTGGATTAAATTAAAGTAATATTAATATTGAAAGTTGTTTTAGTGAAGCATTGTTCAGTTCTTTTGCTTTTTGTAGTTTGTTTAGCATAAGATTCGAAGTAATAATAACACATTTTTTTTAAACTTTTTATTTTTATGTATAAGATTAATATTAACATTTTTGCTTTATTTGCCTCAGTTATGTTATTATTAGAAACCTTTAAGGTTTATTGAATAGCATTAACTCTTTAATTGAAGTACTTAATTAATCAGTTCATAATTATCATATATCACTTTATGATAAATAGAAATTTTTAATCGATTTCATATCACTTTAAAGGAAAGTTGCCGAAAGCAATTACAATACATTGAAAGTTTGATTAAAATAGTTTTTTAACTTCTAAATATGCAAATGGCTTCAGATTCTAATCAAAATCGTTTGTTTTATTAGGCTTCTATTGATCATAATTTAATTTTTATTATATGCTCATAATTTTTATGGATTATTTCAGCCTTAGGTAATAAAATATGAATAATTTGAGGTATTTTTCTCTATCACCTTTTAAAAACAAAAGGCGAAATGAAACAAAAGAAAGGTGCCAAAATCTGTTCTGTACTTAAAGGAGTTAAATGTATAACAGGTTTATAGTTTAGAAATGTACATAAATCTCCGGCTGAACCCCCATATATTGAACTTCCATGTATCGAAAATCTATATATATTTCGAACTATTTTCAGGAACCTTGAATTTTTATTAGAAAAGCAATTCCTATGAAACAAAAATTTGTCACTTTAAAAAATTATGTATACCTATTGCAGGCTAAAAGCACCCCTGAATGTTGTTCAAAAGAAAGAATATAAATTCAGTGACATAGCAAAGGTAAGTGGCACCCAGGACAAAATGTTTTTTCTGCCCCCATTTATCATTAGTGAATGACGCTGGGGCATGGTATTATTTTTGCACACCTTCATTATATTTGACTTTAAAATGTTACACAAATGTAGTAACATTTTGTCTCCATGACACCCCATAAGATAGTTGCCCAGGGCATTTATGCACTCTGATTGCTGCACCTCTATATAAATTAAATAAAAGAAAAAAAATGTATCACAAATTCTTACTGGAATAGAAATTCACAGAAGACCTGAAGGTTGTTCACGAAAAAATAATGAACACTTGTTGGTGTGTTATATATTATTCTCTTCCATGAATCTCTTTCCTAACTGGGAACAAGATTTTTACTTTAAATTAAATTTAATTTAAGATTTTTTAAAATGAATGTGGTCTATAGATAGAAATTTTCAAGTGTGAAAGGGAAGTTCCACATAATAAAAAACATAGAAAATGGGAGGAAGACATGTCCAAAAATAAATAATGTAGTACCTTTTTCTTGTTTTCGTAAGCAAACCTGCTTTTAGTACAATGAATGCAAATTGCATACATATTTGTATATGCTTTGATAGTTTAATTGTTTAACTCATCTATAACCCTAAAAAATTATGCATAATTGTTTTTAGTAAGAAAATGATAAGTAATTTGCAATATGTATTTCTGGATATCCAAATTTCTATGTATCAATTTTTTTTCCAAGAATTTTCAAGTTCAGTATATAGAGGTTCTACTGTCTTTAGTTTATAGTAATGCATTTTGTAATGAGTCATATTTTAGAATAGTTGACTCTTTCAGAGTTACCATGAAAATGAAGTTGAATGTTATTTTATCTTTCTTATGCAGGAAATTAAAGGGAAAGTATATAGGTAAAGCAAGAGTGTGTATTAGAATAGATGGAATATATTTTATCTGCTTGAAAAATGTTTCATCGTGTAGTAAAAAGAATCTATATTATTTTAAAATCTATATTAGATTCATGTGTTTTGAACAAATATTTCGTGGTGCATTTTGTTTTTTACCTTAGCTGAATTGAAATGTAATTGGTGCTTGAAATGGAACAGTAAATTGTTTCATTGACCATTGTACTTTTTTATTACAGTGTTTGGATGATTAAAAGCATTTATTTCAGACTTTTTAAAGAAATCGTTATGGATCAAATAGTTTTTCAGTATTTATTTCTGACTGCTAATTTTCGTATAGAACTATTTCAAAATGTGAGTCTCTTAAAATTTTGTATAATAAATAGTTTTGCAACCGTAACTATAATGCTGCTTCATGCAGAAATTGTTTTGATAAAAATGACACATGTCCTTAAGACATTATAGTTTCATCAATAAAACACTACTAAAGTGTCAACTACTTAAAAATATGATAGCTATACAAAAAATTAAATATTTGATTGGGAATATTATCATGGTTTTGCAGTTTTCAGTTGCAGCTAATTCTTTTTTTGCATAAGGTAATTAATACCAATTGACTCCCATTGGGCATAATTACATGATTTATTTGGCACAGTTTATTTTCTTAGCACTGTAAATCTGTGTTTTTTAAATTTTGACTGTAATAAGCTCAATTAAACATTCTTTAATATTTTTTATGTTAATTGAAATGATTAATATTAGAAATATTAATTATTTCAGTTAATATTTTTAGTAGAATGTTCAATTAAACATTCTTTAATAATTCCAAATAATTACCTAATTTATTTGGCACAGTTTATTTTCTTAGCACTGTAAATCTGTGTTTTTTAAATTTTGACTGTAATAAGTTCAATTAAACATTCTTTAATATTTTTTATATTAATTGAAATGATTAATATTAAATATCTCAGTTAATATTTTTAATTGAATGTTCAATTAAACATTCTTTAATAATTCCTCACTGATCGGTCTTCGGCCTTACATCCTTTAGGGTAGGCGAGGTCGGTGTGTGTCTCTACCTAAATGTTTCTGTGATGCCTCTTTAAGGAAAATTGACGCTATTTATGAGATAAATTAATATATTAGGTGCAAAATGATTTTTTTCAGATTATGTGTTATTTGAATGCAGTATTCAGGTAGAAAGCATGCAAATTTTTGGAGCTTGTAAAATGAATTGATAATAATTATGTAATAAATAATGATAAAATTATTTGTTTCATTTTTAAGTTATTATAAAACTTTTAGTTTTATAATTCATGTGATATGATCTGTAGTTTCCAAATCAAAGTAGCCCCTTGTTCACTTTGTGACACATAGTGGGATTTTTTGTTTTCCTTTATTTCTCATTTTCCCTCATGTTCCTTTTTTAAAGGAATCTTTGAAATGAAATGATAAATTATCCGTTCATGAAGTGCAAGTAATTGCATAAACTTTCGGCTGTGTTTTTATTATCTGTTATAAACTTGTTGTCTAGAGATAATTTAGTGTACTATAATAAAATATTTATAAAATAACTATAAATCCAAAGTAAATTAAGAATCTACTTCCAATATTGTGTGATGTAAAATTTATTGTATCATAAAAGTAATTTTGTCATGAAATTAAATGTTCATTTAATCAGAGCTTATTTTAGTTAAACAAATATTTAAAAAAAGTGTCTAAGAATTTCAATGTGTTTCTATATCAAATTTAAAAGTACGCGTGTGGAAGAGAAAGATTATTGTTTCCTGCCAAATAATATTAATGATTAACTTTACAAGATAAAACTATATGTATTTGATACTATTAATTATTTAAAAACAAATGTCCATTGTAAATTGACAACTTTCTAAGAAACGAATCCATTGTTTTAAAATTGTCTGTGATTATAAAGTTTTATGTAAAATGTGATTTGTAAAACTGTTCCATATAATTCTGATGTTTAAATATTCTAACTGAAATAAAATATACTTTATTTACCTGCTTGAGTTTTTTTAATGACTGCTGAAGAGAAATGAGAACTTTAACCATTCAACTGTCCGATTAGTATTCCAATGCTTATCATATGGAAATAACTGATATGAAAGAAATAAGAAATAAATATAAAATATTTCATAAAATAAAACTTCATTAAGTGCACTTCAGTTCAATGCATATAATATTAAAATAGATCAACTGATAAAAGTTAAAAACTTTGTCCCCCTAGTTTCTCAGTTGCTTGCAGCCAGTTTTAATTTATGTTTCACTGATTGATTCTTTATCTGTATGATTGGAAAGTTATGAATTCACTGGATTGTTCAATATGCTGTTTTTATTATTCAGAGAATAAAATTTCATGGAATGTTTTCAAGTAAAAATTGATGTCTAAATAAAGATGGCAAAGACCCATTGAAAAATTTTAATTCAAAGCCTTTTTTTAAAAAAATTGTATAGTTATTTACTTCTGCGCTCTTTTATGTGACGTCTTTTGTTTACGTTTTAGAATGTTGAATTTAGTATTTGATTTTGCATTCAATTTCTGATGCACTAGAGTTCTGAAATTTTATATATGACAATACAATTTCTAGTGACATTCCAATGATATTTCCAGTGACAATACAAGTCGGACCTCCATTTAACGAAGTCGCTAAATCCCGAAAAAAAGTTCGTTATATGGGAAATTCGTTAAATAGAGATTCACCTTTTAAAATACTTTAAACTACACAAAACAGATTTTAAATTCATAAACACTAAATATTATTTAAACCAGCAGGAGTGGTCTCCCCTAAACTTTCTCGTATACTTCTCGAAAAAGGTGCTGTTTCCCCTCCCCCCGCGTGGATAAAAAAATTCGAACCTATTGTAACCTAGGATCCAATGACTATCAGAAAATATTTAGGTAAAAAATCAAATTCGAAGAGATGCGTTCCGATTAAATGAATACCGATTTCTACTCTTTCTTGGCTCAAGGACAATCCTTCCGTGTGCACAGATTGCTACCAAGTACGCATGCGCATGGAGAATCGGATGAAAAAAAAGCACCAAGCAGGAGTCAATATCGTGCACAGAAGATACGCATCAATACGCATGCGTGTGGAGATAGCGGACTCGTTGGAGATGCGCTTATACAGACCGACAGACAGTCAACCCTTTGACGGATTTGGCCCAAAATTTTATACGGACCTACATTCATGACGATAAAACTGTGTACCAAATTTTATCTGTCTAGCTATTCAAGATTTTGAGTTATAGTGTTCGCATGACTTCGGACATACAGACAGACAGACTTCCCGTAGACGGATTTTGTCCAAAATTTGATAGAAACCTACAAATTATGTGTAAAGTCCACATACCAAATGTCATTCCCGTAGCTCTAATAGTTTTCGAGTTATCGTGTTCACACACAGACAGACAGACATAATTCCAAAATTGTGTTTTTCTGACTCAGGGAGGTCTAAAACGTAGAGATTCGTCAAAATCTCGAGTTCGAATTTTTTGACGATTACAATACTTTCTCTTTGTATACTTCGTATACGAGAAAGTAAAAGTAATTAATCACACCTTTATTTTGTAAATTAATATCTATTTGTTTTATATATTTTACCCATCAAAAAGAAATCTGCGAGGAAAACAAGAATAAAACAAAACATTGTCCAGGAATACACTATTTTCAATTAAAAAAATAATTCTATATTAAAATTAATGAATTTTATCATTTCATCATACGAAGGTTTGTTGATTTCTGCATCATGATTATTTCCATCTTCATCGCAATTCATTGCTGTATTGTTTTTATTTTTCACACTGTGCACTTCAAAACTGCCTCATCCACATCTTCATAGACACATGCTTTTAAACGTTTTGAACAAGAATTCCATGAATCATAATTTTGTATCTTATCACGATTTTTTTATTTTGGTTGATAAGCTGTTTGGAGGAATACCAAATTTTAAGGCAATATCTTTTTTTCACGCCTATATCCACCTCATGAAGAATTAAATTTTTTTTCCTTGATGCTCAAACATTTTCGCTTTGAAATTTTCCAGCTTCAAGGTCATTGATCACCATAAGCTGTGTTAAAAGAAAGAATAAGTTTGAATTGTTTAGAAATATTTTGAGAAATAGGGAGAAAAAAAATATTGGATCATAAAAAAAAATTCGTTAAATAGAGAATGCACTTCGCTATTTGGAGGTTATTTTACGAAGAAATTCGCAAAATGTTCTTGGTTCCAAGAAAAAGTTCACAAAATAGAGAAATTCGCAAAACAGAGGTTCGTTAAATAGAGGTCCGACTGTATTTTAAAATTTTCAGAACTTAATTACCACTTAACCAATTGGTGGGCGAAAGAGGGGGCGAAAAATAAATACTGTGTCATTGGCTCCTGCTACGCCTCTGAGCTTAGAAAGAGCAATCTTTCAAAGTGAGTAAAAATTACGAAACAGTTGTTTTTCCCTTGTTCTTTATGCATCAACTCAAAATTATAAGTAACCAGCAATACGCGCACGGCGTTGCCCGTGGAATTGGGACTTAGCCAAAATGAAAAAAAAAAAAAAAACCCGCCCACAATGACATGAAAAAGTTTTGTAAACAAAATCAAAAGATACACATTATTGATTTTCCCGCTTATTTGTTTTCGCGATAATGAAAATCGGCAGATTTTAATTTATACTACCCTCGAAGCGAGGCTTCAATCTACGCAAGGCATTGCTCTTTTCGCTAGCCTTTTTCAGGGTCCCTCTGATTTTTCGTTTCGATTTCAGTTCAGACGGAATTCCAACCATGGCAAGCCGTTTGCCTCATTTCTATAGATTTTTATAGCTTTTTCCTTCTCGCGTTCCAAAATATACAGTTTGTCTGTGAAGTGCATGGCAGGCTTTACAGTCGCATTTGGCGAGTGACTTTCACCTTCACTTCCTCATTTGGCTTGTTTTCGTTTCCTCTCATGGGCTGGTCATGAATTTTTGTTTCACTTCCGGCCTTATTCACCATCCACGGTTAAACCATGATCAGCGGTTAAATGATGGTTCTGCTATAATAATGAGAAAGGTGACCGAAATGCATTGCCAAATGTATACTTTATTGGGTTGCTATATTGGCATGGTATCTCAATTTCTCTGTTGTTGGCGATTTTTAAAATTACCCTCAGCCTTCGAGCCAAACGAGTTTCTCGCCAACTCGCCAGTTAGGGGATACATCCAGCCGATCATTTCGGCGAACATTCGCTTGTTCGTGTAAATTCCCTTTTAACCGCTGATCAGGATTTAACCATGGATGGTGAATAAGGCCGTTCATGTTGCCTCGACAGAAACGTGTCTGGTTTATTGAATATTCGTTTTCTATTCACTCTTCGAAAACAAGTTTGAAGATCATTTTCTAAAATATTATTCAGTTAAAAGTTTTATAAGGCAGGATCAATCATTATTATTAGAGGTTTCTAAGAAAAGCTAACGTTGCAGACTTTCAAAAAATCGTATTTTCACAGCTTTCGCTGAGCGAAAAATTGAATATAAAAATGCAGGCCGCATTATGCCAAATTTGAACATTGTTCAAAAACCCAGTACCAGCGAAATGAGTCACGTTCTTAGCTTTCACTTTGCTATACACGTTGAATAAAAGTAATACATATATTTTTACTTACTTTATTTATTTACCTATGCATTAATATTCGCTTTCAAGGAAAATTTCTTCGTTATGCCTCTTATGTATTACGAAAAATACTATAAAAATAATAGGCATAACTCTGTATTCATACATTCTTTGTCCTATAAACAAAGTTTACTGTTGCCAAGCGGCAGTAAGCTGCGCCATTACACAATAGCAATATGCAATTTGAACGCCTTTTTTCCAACCGATTGAAACCAAAATTGGGTACAGATCTACAATTAAAGTTAGAAGACCACTCACCAAATTCCATTTATGTAAGTCATTGCGTTGAAGATTTGTGTTCACAAGCATGCGATTATACAGATCAACAGACAATCAACCCTTTGACGGATTTGGTCCAAAATTTGATACGGAACAACAATTCTGATAATAAAACTGTGTACCAAATTTTATATATGTAACTATTTAAGTTTTTGAGTTATAGTGTTCACATGAATCCGGACAGACAGACAGAGTTACCGTGGACGGATTTTGTCCAAAATTTGTTAGAAATCTACAAATTTGGTGTAAAGAACACATACCAAATTTCATCCGTCCAGCCCGTTTTCGAGTTATCGTGTTCACAGACAGACAGACAGACAGACATAATTCCAAAATTGTGTTTTTCGGACTAAGGAAGGTCTAAAACGCGGAGATTAGCCAAAATCTTGAGTTCGAATTTTTGACGATTATAATACTTTCTCTTTGTATACTTCGTATACGAGAAAGTAAAAAAGACATTTATTTATGCTCAGGTTATCATGGCTATAATAAAAATTAAGATTTTTTTTAAAGTTCCCATCTCAAAGAAAGAAGAGGACGTCAATCAAACTGATATCATTGAAGTGACTTTTTCTTTTTCCAATTTCAAGATGGCATATTTTGTTTGGAGGTGTGGTGGGTACAAATTTCCAAGTCTATGCGACAACAAATAACAGTGATGAACCCGCCAGTTGAAAACGCAATTTTGGATATTTGTAGAGTATTTTTATGGAATGGAGAACATTTGGTTGCGTAATACACATTCTAATTATGTTTGACCACAAATTAATAGCCTCATCTCGGCTTTGGAGTTTTGGGTTCCAGGTTCGCAACCCAATTGCATGAACGATCTACCCTGCATGTGGGTCTGGTGAAGCTAAATCTGATATCGAGGGCCAAACGCACTGTTGGTGAGTCGCAGAACCAGCTCAGGTATCATCTGCATCATCTGACCATGATTCGAAATTACAAGGTTTGCCTTAAAAGAATTTATCCCAAACGAGAGAAAAAATTATTTTGTATGATTTATTAATTATTTAATAAAGTAATTTAGTTTTTGAATTGACGTAGAAAATTTTTTAAAAAAGAAATGTTAATTAGACAATTACAGTTTTTAGTTAATTAATTTTAAAGTACAATTTTTTCATTATTTTTTGTTTATTCCTTATCCTCGCTTAGGGCCGCGGTAGCCTAGTGGTAAGGCCTTGGCCTTCGTGTCGGAGGGATCCACGTTCGAAACCCGATACCACCGAAGATCCCCCGTGTATGGGGGCCTGTTGCAAGCTAAATCATACGTAGGGGACCCAAACGTCCTCCCGCTGGTGTGGTGCGGAAGTTTGGAGATCCTTTATCTGACGGCGGTTCAAAATTACGAGGTCCGTCCCAAAATAGCCTTCGTGTTGCCTCAAAACGGGACGTTAATATAACTAAACCTTATCACTAACCTCACCTATGGAAATTTACATAACTGCTGTTGAAAAATAAAAAATCGTAAGGTTAAGGCACAATATAAAACTTAAATATTATAGTTTATCATTTTTGCACGATTGTATTTCACCTATTTCATGTTTGTAAGAATGAAATAAATTCTAATCCAATTCTCACTCACTTTCTGATGTACTAGAGTTTTAAAATTCTGTCCAGTTGTGTGTTCTCTATCACATTCAAATATTTTATTATTTTCAGAAGTTAATTTTCAATTAATCGCTTAATTATTTTTAGTTTTGATTCAATACGCGAGACGCCATCTGGTAGTGAGTTTGAGAAAAATTTATTACAAAATTCCAAACTAATTATCGTATTGAAGTGTAATATGCATTAGAGACTGAAATGTAGAAAATTAAAAAAAGTTAAAAAAATAGTCTTCTATTAGTATACTGAGAAGTGTAAACAATTATTTTTTTTTATCAAAAATCTAGAAGTAAGAACAAAATCCTCAAAGCTTGAGACGCTGTAAACAATACGACAAAGAAATTAAGTCGAAATGAAGATAAAAGGAAAGAAAATTATGAAACATTCATTAAAAATTAAAATACGAGTATGTTATGAATGTGAATAAATTTCCAAATCACGTAGAATATTTATTTCAGCACCTCAATCTTTTGCAATTTTTGCTCTGGCCTACAGAGATTTTTGATAAAAAAAATTATTTTCTACAATTTAGTTCACTGATAAAAGTGGACTTTTTAAAAATTATTATTAATTTTATTATTATTATTATTACATAAAAAAATATTGGAGCAATTAATCTAGATTCAAGATCTATAGGTATTTATCCATAAATATATTTTGGGTTATACTGTCCAAGTTACCAGCTTCTTCAATGTTAGCCTTCCATCTTTTTTTGCTTTATATTTCAGCCGAAGTGAAGCTTTCAAGGATTTCGCGGCTCCTAAAGAGAGTTTTCCCTCGCCCTAATAACATCGCAATCTTCTAGGAGATGGCCTCGGAATCCGAGTTCCGGCCAGAAATGCACTAAAAATGATGGAAAACAAAAAGGAGAATTTAATGGAAGAAATGACTTTTACCTTCTTTGGAAGACGGCAAATGCAGGAATTTGTAACTATGGAAACGGGCGTCTGGCGCGTTAATGGAAAAGGGCAAAAGGAACAAAGCCCAAGACAATCAGGGTGCTAAAAGACTTTATTATGGGCCACGCGGAGTTTTCTTAAGCAATCCCGTTTACACGACAATTCGATTTGGTGCGTCTCGGCGTATGCTGATTAATTTATGAAGCGCACCGCCTTAAAATATTAATGTAGAAAGAAATGCCGCCCTGGAATATGCGTTGGAAGGTCGATTAATTTTTTATTCATGCGAAATTTATATTATCCTAAAAGCGTCTTCGTTCTTTTGCTGCATTATGATTCTGCAGTCAGAGCGAGAGAAAAACATTTCCTGTCTTTTAAATTGCAAGCGTTTTAATGAAATAGTCTGTTTCTGTATCCCGAATTTTAGGTCGTTTATGATGAAATTCAGCATATATGTGTAGCGTGCAACTTATAATAATAAAATTCTAAATGTAAATGCGCTAATATGAAGACAGACATTTGAATATGGAGACAGAAGACCATGGATATTTTTTGAAATGAATAGGAACGATAAAATTCTTAATAAAACAGAACTTTGCCAAGAACAAGTGAAATAATTTAACAAGAGATATTAAAAATTAAACGTTGCATTAAACAGAATGGCGCAAAAATGCAACAATTTCCAATAAAATACAAAAGAAAGATAGTTTAATATATGCAAAAAAGAAAATATAGAAGAACCAGAAGAAGTAAACAATAGTAATAAAAATATACCTTTTACGCGCAACTCAGGAGCATCCAGTAATTGCATTAACAATATTGTCATAATAAACTAACCAATTAAGATACAATCAAATTTTCAAAAGCTGTGTCAAAAGTTGAGTGGTCATTATAAATATTTTTTATTCTATTAATTTGAAAATAAATAGTGTTTTTTAATATTTTAATGTTAAGATTAGTTTGAAAGTCACAAAGTGTAATAGCCTTGAAATTAAAGTCTTTTCTTTTATCATAAATGTCTATAGAGACACCTGAATCCAAGATTTCAATTACCAAATCCAAAAGATCGTGCATTTGTTAATTTCATTATTGGTTTTGTTTAATTTAAGCTCTTCTGGATAGCAATTAAATAAAGATTCAAAATCATTAAAATTAAACACAATCAGCTCATCAATGAAACAATGCTTATGCTTTACCAGACTGAACAAACTCCAACTCATTGAACCCACACGTTCTATTGGCTACTTAGAATAAAATAACTAATTTTGAAAAAAATGCAGTATTAGAGATTTTTCTCTAATGTTTTGCAAAAAGAGTTACATCTCAAAATAGAGATAGTTCTCTACTGCATAGCTGCATCTAGTTTAATGCATTCATTTTTTCCATTTCATTTTTAAAATGGGGCAAGGTCGAATTAATATTTTTTATGAGCTAAATGCCTTCATTTGGGAAATAGTTCAACTTCGTTTAAATATTTAGTTATATTTTATTTAGTCAACATGCACTTCGTGTAAACTCTAAATACAGGATATTTCTAAAATATATGGCAAAAATGTAAAGGCTGGTGGTATAGGAGACTAAAATGAGCAACTGCACAACTAAAATGTTTCGTTAATTAAAAAAAAAAATATTTTAGGTCAAATTTGTTTGGCTATGTTATGTTCGGCTCTGCATGCGATTATCTAAGTACGTATTGGTAAGGGGTGGATATATTTTTCTTTGCCTAGTATTTCCACGTATGAGTATTTTTTTGCCTGGCGACGACAGATATTCTGGCACAGGCCCTATCTCATCCCACTTAATATCCGTTGTGGACGTCTGAAATTACAGCAAACAACGTTTTTGCACTTAACAGATTTTGGTTAACAGTCAGCGGGTGTTTGAACTGTGGAATTTCGCTTGATTACCTATCAGATTTTGGTTAACAGTCAACGGGTGTTTGAATTGTGGAATTTCGCTTGATTACCTAGAATCTATACACCTTCTTATCTGAATCAAGTTGAGTTTAAACCATTTTTTTAGTTTCTCCCTAACGAAGTCAATTCATGCATGATATACATCAAATGCGCCGAGCAAGGTTAATTTTGGGAACTATGGAGTATCTTACAGGAGGGAAAAATGATGTGATGCCACCGCACAGCGTAAGACAATGTGCAGTTAGATGTTAGATGAAATGCGTAGTCACGTTTATCATGTGACAATCTACTTCATTCCTCAAAAGCTATTTAAATGGAAAACCAGGGCCAACCAAGGCCATGGGCTAGGGTGCGACAATTGGAGGGCACAAATATAAAAGAAATTGCAATAAAATATTTACAAATTCATTATTATTTTGAAAAGTTAAGATGAAATAGTCGCTTAACAAGCATCACCACTTATCTCAATTTTTTGAAATTTCAAATGAATTTTTCGCAACCAATAACGAATTTTAAATGAACCTAAATTTTTTTACGTCTGGTTGGAACATGCGATCTCATGTTCATAGTCGATCTTAAATAAATTCACAAATATTCGTTATTGGTAGCGAAAAATTCATTTGAATCTTCCTCTTTGAAATTTCAAAAAATTGAGATAGGTGGCGTTGCTTGCTAAGCGACGAAATACTGTTTTCTAAACACATCCATGCATTAAATAAACACATTTATACAGTAAATAAACTGGCGGTACATTTACGTTGTCTACTTCTATAGTTGGAGTGTTTGCACGATGGGAGAAGGCGCAGAATTATGTGTTTTGGCCTTGGGCGTAGAAATGTATAAATCCGGTCATGGGAATAACAATTAAAATTTAATTGTCATTGATAATTAATTGAATTTTATTCAATCTAAAGTTCAAATTTAAAAAAAAAGAAAACGAATGGATGAACTTCCTGAAAAACTATGGTGAATGCTTGATAATCTCGATAATAATACTTTACTGCATATATCAAGAATTCATAACAAAGCGAGCAAAACTCGTAGTCAACCAGCATTGATAAAGCCCGAACAATAATTCTCGGACGAGCTGCCAATAAGCATAGAAACCTTCCGAAATCCGTACTCAATCTAAGAAAAAGTTTTTCCGTGTATTTTCTGAGCAAGTTGATCTTATTTTAGATGTTCCCTGGTGCCTTTGATTTGAAAGCCCTTCTTTTTGTCTTAACAATTTGAGCGATATAAAAATAAAGTTCTTTTATTCTGATATTTCTTTTCTCTTCTTATGCTTTTTACGAAGAAAGCTAGAAGCGAAGAAGCAGAGAGAAAAATCAACTGATAAGGCACCGAAAAAACACAATAAAAAACACTTCTATTCAATTATAAAGAACGGAAACGAACTACTGGAAGATAGATGGACATCAATTGGAGAAAGAAAGAATACGGATAGAATCGTTTGGAGTTACTCAGTTTAAGTCAATAAAAATTCCATCAAATTACGAGAAAGACAAAAAAGGAATAAGAAAGCCCACTGAATTGAGTTTGGAAAAAACTAATTGTATGGTCGATGTGTTTTGTAAAGGTTTTTTTGCTCGATAAGAAAAATTTTACCTCAAAAATGTTAATTTAGTATATTTTAAAACTTTAAAATCTATTTAAAATAACTTTCAATAAATCATTTCTTTGATACCAGCTATTCATTCAAAATAATTAAATTTATGGCATTAAAATTAGATATTTGTATAGCACGAACGCAGAGCATTTTAGAAAAAAGTAAGCATTACATTATCAGTTAACCATTAGCAAAATTTTAGTCTCGGGGGATTAGCAACTTGTTCCTTAGTTCATGCCACATATCAGACTGATTTGTCGCATTTCACACCATATGGTGGCGCTATTTTTACTCCTGTTTTTGGTACGGTGCACGCGCATTTGGAACATTTGTTAAAAAGCAGTAAAGAATAGTAGGCTATATAATAACCATATATAGGGTGCCCATCTAAATAAGGTCCACCCCCTAACTTCAAAACAGCAGCAGCTATAGTCATGAAAGTAGTATCTGGTATAGTAAAACATCTATGAGCTATGAGACCACTTACAGCGCCATCTGGTGGCCAACTCAGAAGTTAGCGTTCCTATCTCGAAAAACGATACTAAATGGGGGGAAATGTCAGTTACAAAATTGGAAAGTGTCATCGATTTATTATAAAAAAGACACCTTTTGCACGTTAACACAAAGAACAGAACGCTTAAAATGCACATTTGTTTGTTCGCATTTTTCGAAATTGTGACGTCACAAGACATAGACAAAAGGAGAAAATGTTAATTTTCGGACAAAAAATGACTCCATTACACTTTTTTTATGTGGGAATAACTCAAACAGCGGGTCTATGCTACCTTTCCGCCGACATTGCAGGACTTTCGATGACGTATTACTTTAGCTAAATTATACGCTAAAACAAGTGCAAAGTGAAATTCAAACAAGGGCTCAAATTTGTATTGTAGATGATGGAGAGCACTTTGAACATCGACTAGTTGTAGAGTGTCATAGATCTGGTACAAAAAGACACCTTTTGCTCTTTAATACTAAGAACAGAACATTTAAAATGCACATTTGATTGTTCGCGATTTCCGAAACTGTGACGTCATATAACGGGTTAAAAAGAAGGGGGTAGAATTAATTATCACAAGATACCTTTATTTTCGGTGTTTAAAGTACTCTCCGTCATCTACAATACAGATATGAGCCCTTGTTTGAACTTGACTTTGCAGTACTAAGCTTCGCATTCCGAACTGATCATTGCAGTTCTGTGCTTTGTGCTATTTAATAAAGTTGAAGACTTTCTTTTATAGCAAGTTATTCATATTACCTTACAGCTGTCTCCGTTGTTAGGGAAGGCGTATTCTGGTTCTACATAATAATTACTGCGCATTTGAATTATTTTAGCACAAGCTAAAAAGGCGCTTTGCGTCTTTCTTAGATACCTCCCGTTCCAAATGTTACACTTTTTAAAAAAATGCCATTATGATTTTCTTTATCCCAGCCTTTCTTAGTGTCTATAAGTCTTTTTACATATTAAATAACATGAAAACTGTAGTAAATTTTAATTTCCATGTACATATCCCTTGAAATAAAGATTTTCTTGAAGTTTTACATAGAAAAAGAATTAGAGAGGGCGTTTACGTATTTTGTAAGCTCTTTTTGTGCTCATACATAGGAATTCTCTATCAAACGATATTTCACGATTGCACTTTCATTTTGTACCTCAGATAATTCATTAATTTCTATAATAAGATAATAATTAGAAAATGAACAAATGTTCGTATTAATATTTTTTCGAATTTTTTTATAGATAATCTATTCTCCTTCTGCGATTTAATTTCTTAAAAAAATTAATTTATATTTAAAGCAAATAAACCACACGAAATTATACATCAGAAAAAGAAAGCCAAAAACCTAAACTTTTTAAACTTCGAAGTGAGACACCAAATGGGGTAATATACATGAATTTTACACTGCCAAAACTTTGATAACGGATGCCCCTGGCAGATTCTTCAGTACTTGTAAATAGAAAGTCAGAAAGCCCTCTTGATTTGAAACATTTAACTAAAATTTTACAAACAAATCTAATTTCTATATTTATTCTTGTTTATCGTTAATTGATGCTACAATTTAGTATTTTGTTTTACTGCATATAATATGCACTGGGCTGGGAAAAAAATCGTTGGTGGATCATGGAAAAATGTTAATAGAAAATGCAACGAAATATTTTCGCTAACAGACGAAATGAAACACATTAAATATCCATGGTTTATAGTTAGTCACAACTCAAAATCACAGTAGAAAGTAGCAAACTATGTAGAAAGCCATGATTAACTGAACTACACGTGGATGATGTCATGCATGTTGTTACGAACACAAAAGAGCTCCAGTGGAATTAAACAGATTGGGTAATTAATATGAGTTTCAATCCACAGAATATCGATTAATGGTCTTTGACATCTTGATCTACGAATTTATTGAACCTTCTAAGCAGATGGCATACCCCTCTTTGGGCCATTTATTGTCATTTCATTTCGAATAAGGAAACCCGAGCACGCCCAAGTTATTTTTAGCTTTTAAATTTAATTCTACTTTGACTTAATTATAGATTTCACTTTGAT
>BGPR01006804.1:32251-76730 GCA_013235015.1 Araneus ventricosus | reverse complement strand
AGGCACATTTACACCGTAATTATAAACACGTATTTCCATCAAAAGTTTACAACATTTCTAAAACAGCATTCATTTTGTTGTAAACATTTCGTGTTTTCCTCAAATTTGGCATATTTGGAACAGAGATTGGATTTTCTATTTAGAGCGGAAACCTTTTTCGGTGTTGTAAACATTCCTCCTGCATCGGTGGCGTGGAGTTCCTCACGAATTTATTATTTCTCGATCCTAGTACAGATTAGATAAACCAATTATATATTTTAAATATATAAAATAAATATTTTATAATAATGTTATCTGCTTTTATCGTTCGCTAATATACGCCATTATTTATAAACAAAAATCTCATACGTATACGATTTCATGTGAAAAGTAAGAGAAAGCCGAACCCATAACACAATCGCACCCACAATTTTATTACTTAAAAGAAAACATTTAGCATGGAGAAAACTTCTTTTTTTCCATAATCTTATGCAAAGTATCCAATATAGGCCTATTTGTTATTTTATATTTAGGCAAAATACATTCTTGCCCTATTAGGTAGGATAGCTTTTGTCAATACTGTTTCCTTATAAATTTATGTAAGTTTTTGCTCTCAATGTTTGCTATTAAAATGTGTTCTGAATGGAATAATTTATAATAAAAATGGCTCAATAACAGCTTCCTAAAATAATATTTGAGACAATATTGTATGATCTAAAAATTACGTCAAACGTATTTTGTTAAATTTTACATTGAAATTAATTACACTGAAATTAATTACATTGGAATTAATTACACTGAAATTAAATACAGTGAAATTAAATACAGTGAAATTAATTACAGTGACATTAATTACAGTGACATTCATTACATTGAAATTAAACACATTGAAATTAATTACAGTGAAATTAAATGCATTGAAATTAATTACATTGGAATTAATTACATTGAAATTACTGATCCAAAATATAATACAGTAGAACCTCGGTAATCCGAACTAATTGGGACTGACCTATGTTCGGATTCCGGCAAAATTCGGATTATCCGGAAAATTCATTAAAATGCTCTTGATATATCAAATGTTGTAGAGTAGTGACTTTGGATGCGCTGTGAAAAGAGCACGGAAAGAGCTAGCTCCGATTTGTATCGTCGAACAGGTTTAGCTCCTTACTCCAAAAGAAGATAACCGATTTTATTTCTACTCATTAAGATGCTGTATTCCATCTGAAATACCAATTTAAATGTTTCTTTTAAGTTAGGAATAAACATTAGATTTGTTTCTGATTCGTAATTTTTATTTTTCCTTCCTTTTTTAATAAAAATTTATCAGAAAATTATAAAAAGATGTTCGGATTATCCGAAATTTTGGATTCCTTGGGTTAGGATTCCCGAGGTTCTACTGTATTCTTTAAACATGCTAATGACTCAGCTGTAGTCGTGTTGCAGGAAACTGATCCTTCTGCACCCGTGAAATATCCACTTAATTCCTCGCGTATTTGTTTTGCAAGAATGAAAGGTTTCTTTGGAGCACTTTTTTATCACAATATTGTTCCCGTTGGCATTCCTTCCACCACCCACTGACAAGTACCAATGTTTTCGCTGCTGTGTCGTCAGAGTTAAATGTCCCAGGTGAAGAATATGATGCACTTGACGACTGGCTTTTGAGTGGAAAGCTGTCCAAACGAACGCATATCAACACAACTTTTACAGCATTTTCAGGCTGCAGTAGTAGACGTTTTCTTAGAACTCTGGTCTTCACTATCCAGACAATCTATGTAAACCCCTCTGCGACAGTTGTTACCACTACATTAACGACTTCTTCAAGCTGCTCACAACGTGCTACCAAAAGGTGAAGTCTATTCAGTAATGAAAAAAACTTTGAGAAATAGTTAAAACGAAATACGAATTTGATACGTTTGCGGAAATTTAGTTTCGTTTAGTTTTATTTATATTAACGTCCCGTTTTCTGAAGAAGCACGAGGACTATTTTGGGACGGACCTCACAATTTTGAACCGCTGTCAGATGATGAGGGTGGCACCTGAGCTGGCAACCTTTCTCCATACTTCTGCACCGCACCAACGGGAGGCCGTTTGACAACCTAAGTTGGATTTAATGTGCAACAGGCCCACATACATGGCGTATCTTCAGCGGAATCGGGTTTCGAATCTGGAATCCTCCGGCCTTGAAGCCGAGATCTTACTACCAAGTCACTATATTTAAATTTAAAATTTTCAAGTGAGAAACAGATTAAAATTTGTTGGAGAACTATTCTTTCAACAATAAAAATAGAGTCGTCGAATGACAGCGATGATAGCGTTTTATTTTATTTTATGACCACTGCTTTGAAAGCAACGCTAACCTGTAATACAGCCGTTTCAATTACTGCATAAATTTTAAAAGGTAATTTGTATTATTAGTTACATTTTATAAAAAATTATTAGCATACATATTTTGTGTAATTTTTATTTCAAGTAATACGTTTCTCCGAATCATTTCGACTAATCTTTTCTCAAAATCATTTCTCCTCTCCGAATAATTTTGATTAATATTTCTCTCCGAATCATTTCGACTAACACTTCTCTCAGGATTATTTCGACTAATACTTCTCTCAGGATTATTTTGATTAATATTTATCTCAGAATCATTTCGATTAATATTTATCTGAGAATCATTTCGACTAATACTTCTCTCAGGATTATTTCGACTAATACTTCTCTCAGAATCGTGTTTGGATGACGTAATTAAAGAAGGTAGGCACTGAATGGTTGAAATTTTATCATTTATAAGTGACCACTAACTCTAGTCGAAAAATATGGGGACATTTTTTGTACATATTTACTATTTTTCAAAATTTTACGTACTAAATTGCTATCAGTGTAAAATGAACAAATTTTAATAAAAAATAATTATATTGATTTTTTTTCCTCTTTTAAAAATTAACCCCTGAAGAGGATAATATATATTTCATAAATAATTTGATAATACCTCCTTTTCAAAGAAAGTTCGCGTGGGTTTGTGATTACGTGAAAACCTTTTTCTTTTTTTTCTGAACTATGGGCATAGGGTAAGTTTTTATTCATGAAGACTAATTTTAATATAGCCAGAATGGCTGAAAACTTTAATCAATCTTATTAGGGTTTTATGTTTCAGTTTTTTCCCCTCTTTCATTAGACAGTATGATTTTTGGTGTACAGATCTTCTTTGTCTTTTGTTCATGAAATTTCGGGATAAGAGAAGCTATGTTAGGCTTATTGCTAGCTTCTTACAGAAAGATTTCCCAACTATTAATTTGAATCCATTTCAAATAAAGTTCTTAGCCCTTGAAAAAATGGATTAGAATGGATTCCTTGTTTGCTTTTGTTTCATTCGATTACATCTGAGCTTATCTTTGTTTTTTTTGGCTTTCTTTGTATGATATTGATTTACATTGTTCTCTTTTTTGTTTTGCTGCTGCAATTGCGCGCTATTAAAACATTGTATATATTTAATTTTATTTTCTAAATTTTATTCTGAAAATTTTATTGCTTATAAATAAAATTTTATGTTTTGTTCTTGTTAAGATTCTTCTTTTAAATTTATTCTAATTTTTCTAGTTCATTGTTTTCAAGCTCTCAAATTTGTTCTTTACTTTCAATTTGACCTCTGGCACAAACAATGATATCGTTCTTTTAGAAATTTTATATAAATAAATGAGTTTAGTGCACAAATCTCCGCTTGCTAAAAAGAATATTGTAACTGCAAATTTTTCCTTAAACGGAATAGCTGATCTGCAATCGGTATTCTGTTTCCTACTCTTATGCCGAAGTGTACCATTAAAATATTCAATTATTCCGCAGCTCAGAAAAGATTTAAACTTCCATCAGATCAGCGGCGGAAACGTATTTTTCCGTCTTTAAGATTCAGTTCAAAAGCGCATAGTTTGTATTTATATGTATATTTTCTTAAACAACCTTTGATAAAATATTCTTAAGATTTCAGAGATATAATTAAATACAAAAAGATCGGTTAATTCACTTTAAAAGCTAAGTTTTCTAACCTGAAAAGCTAAAGGATCAAAATAATTGGTCGTTTGGAGGGTTAATTCACCTTACAAGCGATCAAAGTCATTTTTATTTAAATCTTACAGCAGCTCACTTCAACTGTACCGAGCTCTCGCTTTTAACGATGATCTTAACTCGTTGTTTCGATAAAATTACTGTAGTGCTTGTAACAATTAATTATAATTAATTGCTACAAGCACCACATCCTTTACACTCGGCATCTTAACGAATGAAGTGAGAAGAGCACTTCATGCATTCATGCATGTTTGTTGACAAAAAAAGTTGTAAGACGCACTAGTTTTCTGTTTATAACAAAAATTTGCCAAAATATGATTTCAATGCAAAAGATGAAAACAAATGTTTACAACACTCGGTGAAACTCGCCTTTACAGAAGAATTCGAATTAAAAATTTTCGATTTTTCGAAGATCCTTTACACTATTTTTTACAATCTTCACAATTCTTACAATAACTACTCATCCTTGACTCATCCCATTCCCTAATTTTTCTTTAATTTCCAAATTTAGAAATAATAAATCAGCTAATATTGCGAAATCATTTAGAAAATCTAGAAAACTGTCGTGGAGAAAATATCTGGTGCAGTTTCGGATGATACAGAACATTGATGTAATACACATACAAACAAACCTATTTTTAAACCATGTCATTATCAAATGAAACAGTTTACTTATATAAAAAAATATTTACTCTTCATTAAATAAAAGAGTTTATCACCTTTTCAGGTTTTCAACATTAAAAAAAATAATTGATAAATTCAGCTTTGGTGCGGTTATGCGAAAAGTTGATGGATAATCGACGATTCACCATAACAACTTTATGTGAGTTCCATCAGTTTCACAGATGTGGGCTCATTGGATCTCACGTTCATAGACAAAAGACCCCCCTAAAAAAGAAACGATTAGGAAGTGATTACTGTTTTTGTTATTGTTATATGAAGAAGGTAATGTCTTTTTGAATGATATAGTCATTAGGAATGGGATATGGCTGTTGCATGATATTCCGGAAAGAAAACATCAGTCCATGGAGTGGAAGAACGTATCCGGCATCATTCTTCAATGCAAACATGGAGATACAAAATACTGTGTCTTGTTATGACAGGTGTCTTAGCACGAATGAGCATAATATTTAAACATTGTCCAAGACATGTACCTTAGATAACAATAAAGAGTTTTGTTCCATTACGTTTGTGTTCTTTTACTGATTAATGGAACTTAACCTTCTGGTCAATCTAAATATATTTCGTCCCTAAAATGAAAATTTAAGTACGATAACCAAGCCGTTTGGACGTAATCAATGGCCTTTCACTTAATCCTCAAGTTTTATATTAGAACTGGATTATGCATATTAATCTTTGTTAGAAACTGAAGAGAATGGTTCGTGAAAATAAACATAGTATGCGTATTAGCTGTTGTTGGGGAATAGGAAATAAAAACAATAGTTCGTGGGATCCAAATTTATTTCGGGAATATTTGCAGCCATTAAATAAAGGATATCTAAAATTTCCATTAATAAGATCATTAGATGGAATTTTGACCCAAAAACTTAATTTGGATTTTTTTTCAGTGAAAATACATATTGTTTCACAATCTGCATAGTGTCTAGGCTATCAATGTTCAGTTCTACATTTTATCAGAATTTCATCCGATTAACTAATAGTGGAATGACTTTTCTTTTTTAATAAAATTTGAGAAAGATAACGAATTCTTTATGGTTACGGCACCTTCAATTTGTAAACGTTTTATGTGAAGAAACAAAGCTAAATTGCCGTAATCGCAAACATTCTCAAAAACAAAATTTCAGCATACTTAATTTATTGCAGGCTATCTACCATACATCTTATAAACATATTTCCAAGTAGCGTGCAGGAGTTTTTTTTCTGGTCTCTAGTAAAACTGTAATCTTGAACAATTTGCAGCAATTGAAATTTCATGGCTTATTGGTTAGTTGCAAATTCAGACGACTAGCAATGGATATACTGCAGTCATAGGACAAAAACAGCAACACTAAAACTTTTAAACTTCTGAGAGATATAAAACTGAATATAAGTTGAAGATAATGAATTTCTAATATACATTAATAACCGATAAAACATTGGGACACTCACATATGGTTATATTTTCTGGCAAGTTCATATCGAATACATGATACAGAGTGAGCACAGAAACAATCCCTGATTTCGAACAGGTATACTTTAATACCAGAAGTACTATTCTACTCAAACTTCGTGCTAGTTGCATAAACTTATAAAGTGTTTAGTGCTGCTGACTGAAATTACAATTATTCGATATGTGCGAAGCATGGAGACGATAATCCTACTCCAACCACAACTTCAGAAGCCTATCCAGTGTGATGGAACTGACAGTTGCACTGATGCGTTCCTGAGAATCATTAAGGTTGTGGAGGTGCATAGTCATGATGCTTAACGAACCCTCAGAGAAACCAGCGGGAGCAGCCTCCCCAAAACTTCCTCTCATACGAATAACACGGTAGGGGGCAAAAGACAGCGAGCGGCCGGAAAACGGTATTCCCTAAGGTGGGGAAAACGTGCGGTATTCCCTATGGTGGGGAAAACAATCGCTCCAGGGTTCGCAGCTTTTTTCTGAGTAGAATGGAAAAAAACCTTTCCAACGCCTTTTTTTAAACGATTTAAACGAAAATTGGAGACAAATCTACAATTAGGGTTTCAAGACTACACACGAAATTTCATTTATCTAAGTCATTTTGTTAAGAAGTTATGGCGTTAAAAATTATACCATTATATACTCCGACAGACGATTAACCCTTTGACGGATTTGGCACAAAATTCTATACGGGCCTACATTTTTGAAGAAACTGTGTACTAAGTTTTATCCATCTAGATATTCAAGTTTTTGAGTTATAGTATTCACATGATCGCGGACAGACAGTCAGGTATACTTCCATTAGACGCATTTTGTCCAAAATTTGAAAGAAACCTACAAATTATGTGTAAAGAACACATGCCAAATTTCATTCCTGTATCTCTAATAGTTTTCGAGTTATCGTGTTCACAGACAGACAGACAGACATAATTCCAAAATTGTGTTTTTCGGACTCAGAGAGGTTTAAAACATGGAGATTCGTCAAAATCTCGAGTTCGAATTTTTTTGACGATTACAATACTTTCTCTTCGTATACGAGAAAGTAAAAAAGTCACAGTTAGATCCAGTGATTGTGGAAATTTTCGGAATATACTTCTCTTGTATCGCAAATGCGCCCTCTCACAACAAATGTTTCAAGATAGATTTGTGTGTAGGTGGATCATCATCGAGCTTCCGTTTATATATATACGTTGCAGCCTCACAGCACTGCTTGTTTTGACAAGTTCTGTCACGTACCAGCTTCTTTTCTGCAAGGATTTCCATGACTGCATTTTCGATGTCATTACTTGCTTGCTACTAAAATCAGAAATCAGAATTATTCGGAAAAGAAAATCATAGAAATATTTTAACTGAGTTATTCATATAAATTGTATAAAAATATTTGAAAGACTATAAATTTTTGTGACATCTTGAAACAAGTGGACTATTTTCAACTCACCCTGTATAAAATAGCAAACGACTATTCTTTCATTAATTAGTTTACTCAAGTGGATAGCTGAATTTTATGGGTAAAACAATTCCTAATGGGGTACGCCGCTATTCGTTCCTGTATAATGTGTCATTTAAGCGACGTATTTCAGGGTTCGCTGGTTAAGTGAATAGAGTTCAGAGCTGTTAATCCAAGATAGAAAAATGTTACCCTCTATCTACTAGAACAAGCACTTTTAAAAGAAGAATTCTGATTAGCCGATTAACTTTCTGAAATAGAGTATTATGCTCTTCTGTGTATTTCAATATTCTGGGGTTGAAAAATTTAATTTTTATGTTTTTTATTGACAAAAACTACCTCTGTTACAATGGCGCAACACCGTCGCGCTATTCTAAGAGAGGTAGGTATTTTTTGATGACCTGCGGATTTATTTGTGTACAAACTGAAATATTTGAGAGAAGTAAGTTTTGTTTAGAATGAGTTTTTCTTTGAAGCTCGAACACGATTTCTTCCTTTTTTTCTTTCTCAAAATTCTCATCTTTTCAAAAATTATATGTGACTGTAACAGAAATATAATATCAGAAAGTGATAAATAAAATATTGATGCGAATTACAAAATCTAGTCATTATTTCAAGTTTTCATTTTCAGTTTGACATGTATTTATATCACTATGCATCTGCTTTTAGCTAATTTTATTGACAGAAACCAGTGGGAATTATCTCTCCTGAACTTTCTCGTATACGCCCTAACACGTGTGGATTCCCCAACAGCGCCATTCCCCAACAAAAGTGGCGAAAAACGAGCCAAACGTTCTCTCCGTTTTTGCTTTGTAGAATGGTGAAGTAGCCAAATATACAATTTGAACGCCTTTTTTTCAACCGATTGAAACAAAATGGGACACATATCTATAATTAAGGTTAGAAGACCACATACCAAATTTCATTTATCTAAGTCATTGCATTTAGAAGTTATCGTGTTCGAAAGTATGCGATTATACATACCAACAGACAGACAACCCTTTAACAGATTTGGTCTTTTGGACGGACCTACATTCTTGATGATAAAACTGTGTACTAAATTTTATCTATCTAAGGTTCTGAGCTATCTTGTTCATATGAACACGGACAGACAGTCAGGTAGACTTACCATGACGGATTTACTAACTTTGCTTCTACTAACTTTAATCTACTAACTTTGCTTCTACTAACTTTAATCTACTAACTTTGTGTAAATTCCATGTACCAAATTTCGTTTTCCTAGTTTTAATATTTCTTTAGTTATCGTGTTCACAGACACACAGACAGACATAATTCCAAAATTGTGTTTCTCGGACTCAGGGAGGTCTAAAGCGTGGAGATTCGTCAAAATTTCGAGTTCCCATTTTATAAACGATTACAACACTTTCTCTTTGTACTTCGTATTCGAGAAAGTAAAAAGGAACCATTCTTTGGAGCTTTATTTAAATATTAATGATTCGTATTTAATTTTAAAAATTCCACAATTCAGTCCAAAATTCACTTCCTACATCAGATCACGTTAATTTTCTTATGATTTGCAAAGACGACCTTTAAAATTGCAAGATATATGCAAAGTTCGAGTGAAATTTAAAAGACTTAAAAGAATGAAAGTATATGCGAGGCATGTCCGGAAAGTAAGTACCGTTTTGGAAAAACTCGCATAAAAAATGTTTTTTCAAAATAAAATTTATTTTTACATGAAAGAGCATTTCGTAAACTATTTTTCTACAGAGTTACTACCATGGTTCAGACATTTGTCATAGCGAGAATCCAACTTGTCTATACCCTCTTCAAAGAAAGATGCCGGCAGTGAAGATAGCCACTACTGAACACCGTTTTTTGCGTCGTCATCGTTGTCAAAGCGCTTACCTCTAAAATCACGCTTCAAGTTCAAGAGCAGACCCAAGTTTCATCACCGGTCACAATTTTGTTCAGGAATTCATTGCCCTCTTCACTGCATCGGGTACGAAATTTCAAAGCACTGCGAAGTCGCTTCGTTTTGTGGACATCCGTAAGCATTTTCGGAACCCAACGGGAACACAATTTGCGATAATTTAAGCGATTTGTGACAATCTCATGCAAAACAGTTTTTGAAATTTGTGGAAACTCATCAAAAAGCATTCTTATTGTGAACCGTCTGTTTTCACGAATTTCCTCATTCATTTCTGCAACCAAACCATCATTGACAACAGAAGGTCGCCCGCTCTGTGCTAGGTCATGAACTCCATAATTCTCTCTAGGCCATAATTCTCTACAAATTGAAGGTGAATTTCAGCTGGCTTAACTTTCTTTGTGTTCAAAAACCGTATTACAGAACGCACTTCACAGTCGGCGGGATCGGCAATCGTCTTAAACATTTTGAACGCGCACTAACACATGTAAACACAACACAATCCGGCTGCAATGGCGTCAGTGGACAGACAATGAACCAGATACACGTGTGCACATGCGCGGAACTGCGACACTAGCGCTGCGGTGGCGGTAGAATGAAACGGTACTTACTTTCCGGACACGCCTCGTAGATACATTTATTCACAAAAAAGATTTGAAAATTCGTTCGTCTTTAGGATTTTTATTTTTTCATGTTTCAGAATGACTGCTGGCCTGTGGTATCACTAGAAGGGAAAGTAACTCGTTCTTTGATTGGCTATAAACTAAGATCTACGGCCGCTGTCAATAGAAGGTTGAAAACCTAGAACCAGCACAGCATAGATATTCCTTATCCAAAGTGAAGAAAAAATTTCAAGAAGTCCCCTTTGATTTTCTCATTTTGTGAAGTTGCATGTCAATAGCGGTTGTAAATGATAAATATATAAAAGGAAAACTAAATTAAAAGAAAGATACATCTAGCTTTTTAAGGTTTTTTTTAGCATTTGCCTTTCTCGCGCAAGAAGCATTGTAATCGTCAAAAAATTCAAATTTTAGATTTTGACGTATCTTCACGTTTTAGAACTTCCAGAGCGGCGTGGGGTTGGCGTGTTTTGCGTAAAGCATCAAAGTGCAGTGAAGAAAATCGAGTAAACATTTGGCAATTCTCCTTTTGTCTGCTTTCGCCCAAAATTTGACAAAATTTTATAATTTTGACGCCAAGTCAGCACACCAAATGAGTTTTTGAACTATCGTGTTCTCATTCGTGTGGAGGGTCAGATAGACCGATTTCGCATATAATTTGATAAAAATATACAATACTAGCTGTTATGCTAGTATTGCTAGTATATACAATACTAGCTGTTACTATGAATTAAAACACTTTTATGTCTAATAATTTTAATGAAAAAACTAATTTTGTATAGAAAATTATAATACAAAAATTCCTTTATCGTCTGAAAAGTTTTTCCTTCAAATTTCGTTCATAAATAGTGAAGTTTAAAAAGGATTTTGCGAATATTTTGGGTCAATTAATTCAATAGTTAAATTTTTATTAATAAAACGCGTAAAAATAAACCAGATCAATAGTTGTTCCCGATATAAATTATGAATCGTCCGCTTTTAAGATTTTCTTTAGTATTCTTCCAGAATTTTGTTTATTTGTTCTAGCAACAGCTCCTCATACGTATTCTTGTTCTTTAATAATAAAAAATACATTGCTACAAATTGTGAATTTTATGCACAATTGAATTTTTTATGATTATTGAAATGAGAGCAACAATTTTGAACGCAAATGAGACTGAGAAGCTATTTTTTAAACTTTACTATAGTATAAAAATAGTTATTGTAACATAACACTTTCAAAATATATCACAAAAAACCCGCAAAATCTTGCTTAAATTTTAATTAAAAAATTAATGAACTTTTGGCCTTTCAAAGTTAACAGTGATCTTTCACTTCTTTTTAAAATATTTATAGAAATAAAAAGAAATTTGTTCAAAGTCTCACCGCTGCCTAGCAACGAAGTATCATTAAATTTGCCTTATTTAAGAATCGTCTGCTGTAATAATTTTTTTATTAAATTTTGAAAAATTAATAAAAGTTGAAGGAAAGATTTGATAGATATAAAATTGGTAACATTGTAAAGGTAAAACTTTGAGCTTTTTGATGGTATAAAAATATTTTTTTGGGGGCGGGGAGTAATTTGCTCCGAAGTTATGCGGAAAAACGGTTTCGATTAATTTCTAATTAACTGACTATTTAATTAACTTTCGGACTTCGATAAGCTGAAAATAATCTTCCTCTTGTCTTAAATAATAAGTGTGCAAAGTTTGGTTGAAATTGCTGTTGTAGTTTGGAGGAGATGTGGAGCATACATGCATACATACCCACAATGATTTTTATGTATATTAAGATTGGTGTTGAGGTAACAAACAGAATTTCATTCTGCTTTTTTCAGTACTAGTGTTCGGGAAAGCCGTTTTTGATAATGTATCTGTATGTCTGCAAGTCTGTCTATTATTGAAAAAGCCAAGGAGCTAGAGGGATGAAATTCCGTATGTGGCCTCAACGCCAAAATTGTATGAATTTTTTATCAAATTTTATACGAAATCTGAGAAGAGTAAGCTATCTGTCTCACCCTCCGATATGTCAAAAACGCACATTGTGTACTGACTTGTCATCGAAATTATAAAGTCTTGTCAAATTTTGGTCGAAATCAGACGAAAGGAGAATTTCCAAATGTTTACTCGATTTTCTTCACTGTACTTTGATATTTTACACAAAATGGACCATATTGAGTACATATACGAGAATTTACAAGAGAAAACAGACCATATTGAGTACATATACGAGAATTTACAGGAGAANACAGACCATATTGAGTACATATACGAGAATTGACAGGAGAACAGAACTGCTGGTTTCTACTGCGTTCACTTAAAAATATCTTATTATCATCAAGAAAGCTTCATGGTTGCCATGCTGTAGTCAATTTTCTATTTACTTTTTGTGTTAAAAACAACTTATATGAAGGAAAAAATGTTTTACTAATTTTTGACAATATTCATAGCAGGTTTAAAGTTAATATCGTTAAATAGCTTTAGAAATTAGAAAATGATTAGAGTATTATTTGTTGATGAAAAGGCTTTAATTTATCATATATTGAACGTTTTTTTTATTTTGTATAAATTTATTAAATGAGTGTAATGAATGCGGAAAGGTAAATGTAAATTTTAATTATTTTGATCAAAATATGATTTACTAAGAAATGTAGGGTTATGAACGATAAAAAAAGAAAGCTATAGAACGAACACTTTGAAAATTGCCGTTTGCAATAATACTCTTTTGCATCATCTATAAAAAGGAAATTACTTACTTATAGATAATGTTTTGTTAGACACAGATAAGTGCAGAAAAATATTTTATTTTAGAAATATAAAAAGAGATGAAAATGCAAAGTTACAAGATACCTTTCGAAAAAAAGATATCAAATTTATAAACTAAACCAAAAATAATAATTAATGATAAATATCTTCCTTTTTTCGTCAAATTCTTCCACTCGCTTACTTACCAAAAATAATCTCTCACCATCAAGTGACCGAACTCTGCTTATTCTGAGTTCTTTTCAAGCATGTATAAACTTATCAATACATGCGAGATGGTATTATCGATTTTTGACTCCCTGTACACTCTCGTGTCCTTTAGAATTAAGTAAACGATAAAGAAAGTCTCTGCAAACTTTTCACTTATATGTACTTCGGCAGATATATACGCCGTGCTTCTACATCATTAATTAGAAAATCAATTATTTCACTGATATTTTATGTATGAAAGGAAAAGAACTGCCTTTGCAACTAGGGTGTTTATGGCAGCCCATTTGAAAGATTTTTGACCAATATGCCCTGTAAGTAATGGACTGTGAAATAGTAGGGAATATTTATTTTAAAACTAATGGAGCAGTAATTATGTACATAGGCATATCCGTATATATGATGGAAACACAGTATGAAATAAAGTGCGTTTGATTTGAACAGCCAATTGAATGCTATGATATTAGAGAGAATAAATTTATATAATGATTTGTGCTGAAGAGTAGAGTAAAACTCTTATAAAGAAATTTGTAAAATACTTGACAAACGATTTCGTAAAAATTCTCAGCAGAAAAATTTGATCAAAATTAGTTCCTATTTCTTACCTAGAATGCGTACAATATAATAATGAAATTCCAAATACAAAAATAGTTTTGATTTGACATATCTTCTGGTCTCTTTGTATGAATGTAAAGTAATTTAATTGAACGGAATATTCAATAGACTCATCTGATTTAGTATAAGGTTCATTTACCAGAGCTTAGTCATAACGAAGGTTAATCTTCAGATTACAGGATGACGGTATTTATGATACCTCTTTGAAGAAAATATTTCTGAAATAAACGCAAAACGAAGCAAAGTTTCCCTTTTGAACGCCCATGCGGTTGTGCTGTAAAATTGTAGCATATTAAATTTCTAACGTATTCGTATAGTGGATTTTAAATCTTAAATTAATTTTGCTTTTGATTAACTATAAAAATTGAAGAATTACCCTAGCATTTTATACTTACAAATAACCGATTAATTTACATCACAATAACACCAAGATCGAAGTTATTTTCATTCAACTTATCAGGTCAGTGCCTCATTCAATGCTCTTAGCTATAAAATAAATGTACACATCATCTGACTATTTGAACTATAAAAATATATGTTTATTAGGATGCTTTCTTGATTAGACATATCTAACACAATAAAATTAAAGTCGATCGACTTGTTTTACTTAAAGCTAAAGATCGAGCACGATCATTACATTCTTTTCACATAACATCTGCAGATACATAATAGAAATTAATGCATTAAACATGTATGAAAAGAAACCTGAAAAGAGATTCACTTGAATTTATACTTAAATATATAGAATGTCTATAAATCTATTCTTTAGCTGTCGTTTATAGTTCAGTGAATCGAATGTCTTTTCTCACGCTCTCCAGCACTTAAAAAAATGCTTCATGAATAAATGGTAAATGTGGGCTCGCTTTTAGCATGAACAAGTGTCCAGAGTCTTTTTTTTACACAACGAAATCTCGCATATCAAACATAATTAGAAATGGATTAATATTGCTTATCACTCAGCCCCGCCAATGCTGATCAATTTCAAGTAGTGCCTAGCAGAGAGTGGATACCTAGGATTCCTCTTTCGTCATCCAATTAATCATCGCTGCCTCATCCCGGTGTCTTAGTCGATCCCCTGCCTAGTCCGAAATCATCCTCCACTGGAAGTACACCGCTCACCACCTCTGCTGAAGCCAAAATCACGTCTGTTCCCATTCTCTCGGCGAAAAAGCCCGCTTCTCCACGTCACCAGCAGTCACGTGACTTCTATCACGCCGCTGATTTATTCGGCAGCTCACATGACAAGAACGACCTCTTTCGGATTCTCCTTTCGAAACTTATCGAAGGTTCTGAGCAGGTGCAGAGATTTCGTCAGCCATAGGAATTTTCCTTTTGAGCGTGACTCAGCAATTTTCACAGGGGACAATGCTTCCCGGCGAAGCGACGATCAACCATTCTTTTGGAAAAATGTCTGGAGCAGGGTCTCAAAAGGAAACACATTACATTTTTGATAAATAAAGAAATTCTCTTGCTACACATTCAGGAATTCAAGACAATTAATCACTATTTAAATAAACACATAAATTACAAAAATACTCTCATAATAGAATTATTTTCAAAAGATCTTTTAAGTGGTATGATATTCATTAAATGTTAGATTAAAGAACAGATCTTGAAAGTTTTGATTAAATACATTAAAGAAAAGCTAATTGAAGTTAATAATTAAAAAGTTAAGTTATTAATTTAATTTCAATGTTGTGAGACAACACAGCCGTTGCCTATTCTTTTATTTGCCCATTCACATTAACATACCTAGGGCACGTAATCACATACAATATCCCAAAGAAGTAGATTATCTACTGGGCGATGAGAGACATTCACTGAGTACTTACACGAGGAGCCGTTTGGCATAATCGAAAACCGAGTTACCCCGCTCGACCGTAGCATCCGTGTCAAACTGAATGACAGCCGCTGCAATATCTACAGTACTGAGGCCGGAGTCCTAAGGACATCCACGGCCAGATCCTTCCCGAAGCAGGTAAGTACTATCACCGGCAAAGGGACTCACACCCCACCATTATTTTACCCACGTCAAAGAGCGAGAACCCGCTTACTTACCCGTCGGCTTCTCATCTATGTACTAGTGGATGAGAGGGATGCCACTCGGTGTAAAACTAATCTGCTATTACAACATCTGTCACATAACATCACAAGGAGAAACAAAAATATTAAAAAATATAGTGTTTTGGTTTTTATCAACTCTTTTGCCAAAATAAAAAGAAATAAAGTATTTATATGTTTTCTGAAGCTAGTTTTAAAGTGGATTGGGTTTTCAACCATTAGAGCTTTGTTTTCAGTCTTAAAAATAATGTGACTTTCGGATAATGAGTCTTTTAATAATGTATAGCTTAATTTTGTGTTAAGCTGGATTCGAAATCTTCATTATCTTAATATTTCATACACAGAAAATCTTGCTTCCTCTCTGTTATCAGAATACTTGATGTATAATTTCTGATAATTAAAGAGTACAAAATTTAACAATCAGAACTTTATTTTCACATTAACTAAGTGTTAAATACTTATCCACTAAGACTCCGTCAGTTCGTATTTTTCGCTCCTTCCTGAATAAGTATATATACACCCATACAATGTTTGAATTTTAATGTGTGGAAACAAATGCAAACGTCATATTATAGATGAGCACAAGAAATATTAAATCATGTTGAATTAGTTATATAATTTTATCATTTGAAGAATTTAAACGAAATTCAAAATAAAGCTGATCATGTAATTCAAATAAATAATAATCACTGGAATTCAAAGAACCTACAAATCAATAAATTATTTGTTGTAGTAATGATTAATTGCTCTTTGATATTGATGACTTAATCACCAAATATACAATTTTTAATAAAGAAATGCATGTAGATTAACAAGAATTGATGAACTTCAGATTGACTTCATTAAGAAGAATTTTTTTAAAAAAGTTAATTTATGTATTCGACGTATTGACTCATTTTATGATCAACCTAAACTATACACAAAATAGAAACAAGACAAAGACTGCAATTCTTAGAAACTCAAATCGAGACTGGAGTCATTCGAAATTACCTTAATTTCATGAAGGTCAAGAGAAAGCCATTAGCACACTTAAATTCAATTTCCAGTCTTATTCAAAGTAAATAAGGGCTGTAGCCATGGAGCAATAGAATTCACAAACTCAATTACCTACATTGAAAACCCTATATCTGTCTGAATAGGATCGTTTTCATGCATTTCTGTCTGAAATGTTTCCAGCCATTTATCCTCGGGAATTGTACGTGGCAGGTGATTAATATTAGTTTTGAACTAAATTGCGATGGATAGATGTTTTGCTTTAGTTAACTTTATGGAAGAATTCAAAACAGCTTAATTGATTAATTATTTGCTTTACTTTTCAGAATGTTAGAAGAATGTTGGCGAGTTTGAACGTTTAATGCTATTAAATAAAGGTTAAAAATTTTATGCCTTGCATTACTAATATTATATTTTTAAAAATATTTCATTTATTGCAGGTTTTTTTAAAGTTTACAAGGAAGGTACAGAATAAATGAAAACAGGCGAGATGTCTTTGCATGGATGCAAGAGCTTTCAAAGAAGGAAACTAACAATCCAAATGTTATCAATTCACCCAAGCAATTTTGTCCAATTCTTAAAAACCGAAGAAAAACACATCTTTGTTAATATTTTTAATACGCGTCACATAGTTTTAGTTATTTACATTTAAGCATTTATTATTAATTAATGCTTCATTTATGTGTCTTTGTTTCTTATGGTATCTTATATAAAAATCAGTGAAAAAAATCAACCACAAAGAGGACAATGAGAATTCTTTTGGAATCAAAAGGCTCTGCGATAGAAAAGGAATTAAAAACCTCTATTTAGATCATTAAAACCCTTTTTTTTACTAAAATTTGAACAAACAGTTTATTATCGATAAGAAATCTCAAGAATTTGGTTAAAATTATGTATTAACAACAGATCAGAAATGTATGGAATTGCCATCTTGTGGTATAAATTTCAGTTTACTTTTGTAATGAATAATTTAAAAACTTCATGGAAATATTGGGTAGGAAATAGATGAATTTTGACATGATGAATTTCGGCAGAATTACAAATATTAAAATAATATAATTTGATTAAAATTTTTATAGTGCTGCTTACACATTTTTCTTGTTTATTAATAATAATATTTGATGCAAAGAAAAACATTTCCGAAACTTTGACACCGAATAGCTCTTAAAGCTGCATTCTTTTACACTTCCCATTTGTCTTGAATATAAGAAAGAAACGGTAGAAAAAGTAATGATAAGCATATTGCTTTTATACCTACATCATTTTAATTTTAAAAAGTCTTCTAGACGTACTGCCTTTACGACATAACAAAAGAATAGCTCAAAAGCATTTATGTATGAAGTTAGCTTCAAGCATCATTTGAAATATTTTCATAAGAAATTTTAGACAGAATTAAAAGCATTGATTAATTTATACAAATATCGATACAATAAAATAACGCATAACTTCCTCTAATAATGCTAAACAGAAAGCAACGCAGAAGCATTGATGGTTTATAGCCTCTCCTATACCTAACTTTTATTTCTTTTTGTTGCATGTAAGCCACCATAGATGATCAAAGTGAAATCCTAAAACTTCAACTTGCAGTCATGAGGAAAACGTGGTCAGTGGAATGGAGTCATTCAGGATCCCTATGTCAAAAGAACAGACCGACGGCTACATTCTTTTAGGATCATGGGAGAGGGATTTCTATCGATCTTTTAGAACCTAGAGAGTCAATTATCAAAGGAAAATTCCGTTTGTCTTTGGTCAAGCTGCACTTGCGAAAAAAGATGCCAGAATTACTAGCAATCGAATATCAAGTAGCATCATGTTAATTCAGTATTGCATTTCACACTCTTGACAGTTCAAATATTTGGTTGAATAACACTGATGTCACAATACGCCATGCAGTTCGGACATAGCGCCATAGGATTTCTGCTTGTTTGGGGGACTGAAGACTTTTCTGCGTGCGAAATAATTTCAAGATAACAACGAGCTTACTGTATGTGTGAAAAAAGGTATAAAGACAAACTTCAAGAATTTTACGATCGTGCTTTTGTGACATGGAAACAAAGATGGCTGTAAAGCAGTGACACAACTGGAACATACATGAATGATATTTCAAAAGAGAAAAAATACAAATATATGGCCAAATCAGCTTCATTTAAAAGATGATTTTGTGAGTTTTTGAAATGATGTAATATGCTCTGAATCTGGTTGTGTAATGGTACATGTTCCGAAGTTATTGCTGTATGAAGTCAAAACTTCGCTTAATTTCGAATTAATAAAAAAGTAATTAAGACTTCAAAAAAAGGCCTTCTTAATGATCACTCATTATCAAATAGGTAATATTAATAATTTCAAGTTTCTAGGCCTCATTGTTTGAGAGATTTCAGGGTGAGTCAGTCAGTAAATTATTATTTTTATTAACCAAACTGTACAGTTAGATTTTCCATTTATTGGCGGTATTCATTTATAGATAAATATTTTTATACGGACGACCAACATCGAAATTCAAGGTTTTTATCATCTATTTTCGATCCCTATGAGTTTGACAGGAATTCCAGGATATCAATCTATATTACACTCCTGATATTCTAAAACTCGCCGAGGGCGTATTTGCGTCTTATACTCATGACCTTGATTTATCCTTTAAAGATTAGGTTACATTCAATATAACACGCCGGCGGCGATTCGGACTTCAGTTATATAAATAACTCTCATCATGGAATAAATTGCATTCCTCGAGTGCACTACAAAAATAACAGTCGTTTAAAAGATAACTTCTCCATTAGTCTTTCGCTGAAAGCAAAATTCTTAGGCTTATGTTCAATAAAATTTGAATATGCTCTTAAAATAACAACCATATATTTTTAAAAAAGATTAATTCAGCCAATTCATGTAAAGTAATTTTTTTTCATAGATAAGTACTGTAAACATTTTGCAGATTGACACATATTATTCTGGCTTTCGAAAATCGTATATTTTTATTTCAGAGATTGAGGCTACTGAAGAAACTTTTGTAACTGTTGGTGCAAGCCAAACCTAGGGAAACATATATAAATATTAAAAAAACCGTATGGACATTTTCGATCATTCATGAAATTCCGGTTTCTCAATGTTTTGTTAAAAATAATATTAGAATTTTTTAATAATTTTGGTATATTTTTATTGAAACAATGTACTAAATGTCGAATAAATGTATCGGTTTAAATAGTTCATATAAGTTACTATTTCGATCAGGTCGCACTTTTATTGTCGCGATTAGCTTTAGATAACTATTTTTCCCATAGATAATAGTTGATAACTCAGAATTGTTATTGTAGCCCATTTTTTTTATCTTCCCTTGAAGTAATTTTTCATATGTTTAATTAAGCATAATCTTCCAGTAGGTTTCCGCAATGTTTTCCGGTAGAATATCAATGCACAATTATGTAAAAAAAAATGAGACTATATTATATTTTTATACAAATACTAGCTGATATAGCCAGCGTTGCTCGGGATAAGAATATTTTCAAGTCTAAGTATTTATAACACTTTAAACTTTTCGCAGCAACGCCTTTCTTGATTTTCTTTCGTCCACTCCTTCGTAGTCTGACCTCCTCGGCCAGCAGCAAAACTCCTCTCTTCTTTTTCTCTCCATAGTTTGAATCACCTGGAGCGAATCTAGCCGTCCGTGGTGCTCATTTTTCTTTCCCCATCATTTATTCTTACGGCGTCAACAGAAGCTCTTAATTATCTTGTTTTTTATTGTTTATATTTTTATTATCTTCTTTTTAGTGTCTGTGTGACTGATCAGAAACACACAAACACTCTCAATTAGAGTCATTTAAAAATTTGTGAAATTAAATGGACAACGAATAGAGAGAATAATTAACGTCATTGGATTGCCTTGCAAGAATATTGAAATATATAAGCTAATATGTAAGTTAAATAAAATAATCTTTTGATTTGCTCATCAGTCTCGTTTTTCGTCTCTCAGCTTTTTAAATTACCTGCGATTCACGTGTTTTTTATTTTTCTTCTTGAGCTTGCTGGTACCACGACTGCCTTTAATGCATTGCGGCAAATCTTGCCACAATGCATTAAAGGGAGTCACGGTCTGTCAGAAAGGAAGCCCTTCTCTTTCTTTTGGGCATTTATAAAATAAGTAATTTTAGAAGTTTAAGAAAAATCACTAACTGGTTAGGTATTTTATATAAACTAAATAAAACAATTTTTCGCCGCCGCATTTTTTGTTGTTTGGAAGGAACAGGACTCAATAAACTTGCACTTACTCACTAATTAAGACCATTAAAAAATTTAAGAAAATTAAACGCTTAACATCGCATAGTAATCAAACTAACGTCAGTCGATTACTGCAAGCGCATAGTAAAAGCTATGTATGCTCAAACATGAAACCGGAAGCAAAAATACTACTTTGAAGTTACATGTGCGAAGAAACCATATTTCTGTTATCATAATTTAACAGTGGCAGAAGCACGTGAATAAAATATTTCACGAAATAATAAATTGGTTTGGATTTAATCTTATAACAATAGAAAGCATTGTTATAAATTATTTTGAAAATGAATTTTGAAATGATAATTAAAATTAGCGAAAACAGTGTACCGACATACAAATAATATCACTGAAAAGAAGATTTTCTGCTCTTTAAGATGGTGTAAAAATAATTGTCTTGCAATAAATATTTCAGAAATTGTTGTCAGAAACGTCTAAATATTAGGCTTAACAGCGGTTAGTTTTCGTTATTTAATTTAATATCTTAAACACTAATTAATTCTGAAAGTTGAAGGTTTGAAAGCACAGTTGAATGTCGTGTGCAAACTTCATGTCGCTACTGTTCACCGCTTAGGAGGAGTTCTTGTGACAGACAGATACATGTATTTCCTGTTTTATATTATAGATACCAAAAGTGAGAATATGCAAATTTTTCTTAAAATAAAAACTGATAAACCTATTAAGTGAATTTTGATCTCATTCAATAATGTGAAGTGAAATAACCCATAAAAGAGGGAATTTAAAAGACATTATATATCAGAAAAGAGCATTAAAAATTTAAAACTGCTGAAATATGAGACAAAATTCAAGTAAACAATAAAAGAAATTGCAACGATTAAAAAGAATAGTGTTTAAGGCTAATTGCAGCGCACGCATTTTAAAAGCAGCGATATTCTGCGTTCGAAAGTGAAAATGTCTAAAGAAAGCAACTTAACTTTAACATTGGCAAAAGCACACGAAATGTGATTAGGTTCAAGATTCCAACAAACGAAAACATTGTTACAGATTGTGTTTAAATTAATTTTCAAAGTTGATTAAAAATAAGAGAAAAAGTCATAGGAAAATTAAACAGGTGCCGCTGTAAAGCTAATATTTCTAATTTTAAGATGGTGTAAAAATAATTTCTGTGTTATGATACGTTCCAAAGTTAGGGCGGGAAAACGTTAAAAATTACCCTTTTAACTTCACTTTCACTCCATTCAGGGATAGCTAGCAACTTTTCAATAGCGTAGTTAATTCTTCTAGATGCTAAGGAACATGTGTGCCAAATTTCGTTCTAACCTGTCAAGAGATGTGGAATTTCATAGGGTTCAAACAAACAAACACACAGACATTTAATTATATATATATGTAGATAGATAGATTGGCTTTAAGTATACTTTATTTTAAAAAGCATATATCCATTTTGAAAACATTTTATGATTTTGAACATCTTTTTTGGATTAATTTCATACTTCTCTTTTTAATTAATTTGTTCAGCTTTCTTAGAACATTAAAAAACTATTATTAAGCATGAAAAGAAATACTGAGAAATATCAGCTTTAATTTGTTCAGCGTATAGAAGGAATTCTCAGTAGATTTCAAATTGCAGTGAGTAAACAAAAATTGAGAAGAGACGAGAAAAATCGAGGTGGAAACCTCAACAAAACTGTTTTCCTTTCTTTTTAATTTAAACAGCAACTAATTTAAAATACTTTTTAATTTTTAATCCAAGCCGAGTATTTACTAGTTTATTTTGAGCCCAGGATAGCATCATTTTACTGCAAGTTTAAAAATATTTCTTCTAATTACCGTGATTATTGCAATTTCTTCTTCCTGAAAAGAGTTACCTTTATTTTAATAAAGTCATGTCCTAAATATAATTGAATTAATGGACTCTAAATCTAAAGGTAATTTCTATACACTTTATCAAAATTAAGCTGTTTTCAGAGATTGCGCTCTCAAGACCATTTATTTCAATAAAATTAATTGATGTAAAAAATTAATAATAGAAAAGTTCATATAAAGACGAAAACAGAATTGTTAACTGTACGATGAACCGTTTCATAAAATTTCCTGTTTCTGATTTTTAGGCCAATAAATCAGCTCACTCACTTAACAACAACTTTATGAACTTGTGCAGCATATCGAGATACAATAATTTTATGGATTTAGTTTCTCTTAATCATTCAAATTGAAAACATCACACATTAAAAATCTAGATAAATTTTATATACTAATTTGAAATCAGATTCCAATAATTCTCAGATGCCTAATGATTTTTTTCGATAGGGGATTTATGTGACATATTTGAAATTTTATTATATTTATTTATCAGAAAACTTACTGCGAATTAGCTTAGAAAAATTTACTCGGATATTTAAATAATCATAATTCATGATGGTTTTGAAAATATAAATTTAATGGAAGTAAAAATAAATTTTATAAATCAGTTAATTTATTATATTGGAGCTTTTATTTAAGCGAGTAGGTGGAATTAATACTGCCTTATATTAATCTTAATAATGCTTCTTCGATACTGAGTTTGACAATAACAGAAAAAAATATAAGAGTGAATTAAATATAATAAATCACCAAGCATAATTTTAATAAAACAACTTCCGTAGAAGTTTTCAGCATAATAGAACTTGAGCTTCTAAGCAACATTTGCTACCTATCGAGGTAACAAATTATATTATTCTCTTCAGAAAGCGAGGGAAACATTATCCAATTTTTGATTTTATGAAAATAAGTACGACTATTAAAATTACATTAAATATTGACGTAAATATAGATTTTTAATGCGTATGATCTTATGAAAAAATTCCGTGTACTAAAACGAGTAAGTAAACCTACTAAAGATTGAAATGATACAATAATTTTGTAGATACAGATTAAATTAAAACAGTCTAAATCTAAGCTGAAAAGCAAAAAATAAATTCTAAAATCATCCGTAGAAATAATACTAACGATAAACATAAATCTTCTTTTAATCAAATTAAGACTCACTAATAAAAATGCATAACAATAAACAATAAACATTTTGCAGATTAGGATAAGTCAAATTGATGGCTCGTTGGAAATAACTCAGCAATTCAGATACATTTTGTCTGAAATAGGATACGTACTCAAAATTAATGATTTGAGTAGTTGCGATCAAAGAAATCTTCTTTCACAACAATATTATGAAATCACTGTGATTATATCGCTGGGATTCGAGTAAGATATTAACAAAATTTATGAAAGGAGATTATTTTCTGTACCCATCAAAGTTACAGTCTTACTGGAAAGTCATCGCAAACTTTTCTTGATTCGGTAAATTGTTGAAGCGAAAAACTGCTGTCTTCTTTTGTTAGCGGCTATTTTTTTCCCGCCGTGTGCATTATTTTTGTCTTTACTCATAAATTCTATTAGAGGATCAGCATTAACATCTCGGAGCGGTTCTTAACGGAATCCTCTTAGCCGCGGAGGTTGCGCAGAGAACATTTTAAATTAAAAGTTGGAAGCACACAGCATTGAGGCAAGGAGGTGAAAGAGTGTTGGTTTTTATAAAATTTAATATAGGAAACCTTTTGGTTTCTTCCGTGTTTATAGTTGTATATACTGTGATATTCGTAACGAATAAAAAATATATATTTGTAGAATTATTAAAATATTTAAAGAAAGAAATTAATTAGATAAAAAAAATCGTATGGTCATAAAAGAATTTAATTTTAAAATATCGTTTGGCTGAAAAAGAAATTAATTAACAATATCGTTTGGCATTAATTCTTTTCTAAAGGTAATAAAAATAGTTTGGCAACAATATTGTCTTTTGCTAACGTTGTCTAGCAACGGAAAGAATTATGATGAAGAGATTGAACTTGGAATTCGATGCAATGTTTTGTGATGTAAATGTACACTATATGCCCAAAAGTATCCGGACACTTGCAGATTTTCAAATTTTTTAGAATTTCTCTGGAATGGTTTAACTGAATGCCTTCAAACTTCGGACATGTTAAGAATAGACAATACCTCACATTTTACATTGAAGATTTAGTCCTGAGGGCAATTAGGGGACCGTCTACAAACTGATGAAGACAAAAACATTTTTGGCCCACTCCGCTTCACACAATACCGATAACAAGATGAAACTTTCAGAAATGGTAATGTATAATGTGCATAATATTTACAGGAATTTTCGTAAACTCAACACAAATATTTGGGCAGATATAAAGGTTTTCTTAAAAAATCTCAAATTTTCCCACCTGTTTTTTGCTTATAACATGCAGAATTTTCTGTCATATTATACGAAACTTACAGAAAAGATGACAATATGTTAGAAAAGCATTTTGTAAAAATTGGGAAAAGAAGTTTTGAATATTACAGGAATTATGAGCATTTTTAGTAAATACTGTTTTACTGCGCATGCGCGAAACATAGTGTAATTTTTCTTTCACAACTTTAAAGCCAGATATATTGGGCAACTTATATTAAAAAATTCAGTTCAATATCATTAGTATTCAGAAAGATATCGGCATTTCAACTAGCAGAATTTTAGCTCCTGTCGAAGAGAAGCTAAAAGATGTGGGGTTGTACACAAATTGATATTTTTTAAACTTATATCTTTAAATAGTTATATTGAATTGTATAGTGGTTAGAATTTGCTGAATACCCATGAAGACTTATCAATTGCGTGCATAACTTAAATTCCAGCTAATTAGGCACTATAAAAAACAAAAATTTTATTACTTTAATTATATTGTTTACAGGATTATTAACAAGTTACATATTACAATTTTACGACCAAACGATATTTTTAAATATATTTATTTTATGGCGAAACGATTTTTTATCTAATTAATTTCTTTTCTTAAAATATTTTAATAATTCTACATATATATTTTTTTATTCGTTACGAATATTAGATGTGTTTATGGGTATTCACCAAATTCTAACCACTATACAATTCAATATAACTATTTAAAGATATAAGTTTAAAAAATATCAATTTGTGTACAACCCCTCATCTTTTAGCTTCTCTTCGACAGGAGCTAAAATTCTGCTCGTTGTAATGCCGACATGTTTCTGAATACTAATGATATTGAACTGAATATTTTTATATAAGTTGCCCTATATATCTGGCTTTAAAGTTGTGGAAAAAAAAATTACATTATGTTTCGCGCATGCGCAGTAAAATAGTATTTACTAAAAATGCTCATAATTCCTGTAATATTCAAAAATTCTTTTCCAAATCTTTACAAAATGCTTTTCTAATATATTGCCATCTGTTCTGTATGTTTCGTGTAATATAACAGAACACTCTGCATGTTATAAGCAAAAAACAGGTGGGGAAATTTGAGATTTTTTAAGAAAACTTTTATATCTTCCCAAATATTTGTGTTGAGTTTACGAAAATTCCTGTAAATATTATGCATATTATACATTACCATTTCTAAAAGTTTCATCTTGTTATCAGTATTCTGTGAAGCGGGGTGGGCCAAAAACGTTTTTGTCTTCATCAGTTTGTAGACGGTCCCCTAATTGCCCTCAGGACCAAATATTCAATGTAAAATGTGAGTTATTATCTATTCTTAACATGTCCGAAGTTTGAAGGCAGTCAGTTAAACCATTTCGGAGAAATTCTAAAAAATGTGAAAATCTGCAAGTGTCCGGATACTTTTGGGCATATAGTGTATGTGCTTGTTTTACATGCTTTGTGCTGTGGAAAACGTCCAATAAATGTATTATTTTTGATAAAGAAGGCTCCACGATTCTTCATACTATGCTGAAATACATCACAATACTTATAAAATAGTATAAAATGAACAAAGAACAAAATTCCGTTGACCAAATTCGAAATCTGATTGCTAAGAATAGCTTAGAATTGTTTTATGAGTTTAATAACAAGTTTACTCTTTTTTTAAAAAATAAATTTTAAAGATTTACTGGAAAACATTTACAAACTGTCTCCGTGATCTGACGTAATTCTACACATGAATGAGATTCACAGATTGTTACGTCCTAATTTAAATCGATTAATGTCCTTATTTCCAGGTACACGAGGGCTATTTTAGTACAGACTTTGTTGGTTTTAAACCGGGTCAAATGACGAGGATGAAGACTAAACTGACATCTCCCTCTAAAAAATTTCACACCATAAAGTGGATGTCTCGTCTCACCGTCTTCATCGTGTATCAGAATGTCGTACAAAGTGAAATGGATATTTGTGTGGAATAAATAATTGAGTCTGGTCCTGCAACCAAGACTCTTCAGCAAGATATTGACGAGCCTCTGCAGACGTTGAGATAACAATGATGACGAATTGACAAATCAAATTGCCTATTTTTTTCTAATGCAATGATTTTAATATTTGACCAATTTTTATTTCTTTTATCTTTAACATGACAGTAATCTCTAGCTAGCACTGTATCACTGCATCGCGTAAGTTCATTTCCGTTCAAACTGGATCTTCACGATAGTATCTGTGTGTTATTGTTTCGGCTTTGATAGACCAGCGAAAAAGAGATGCAAGAAACTTTAACCTTATAGAATCCTACTTCAAGAAACGAAACTGTGTTAAAGTAAGTTTCTGTGTTGTCGATGAGCTTAAAGATATTCTCATTTCTGTATTGACGAATTTATTCCTTCATAAAAGTGGATAACAATACTTATACGATACAAATGAATAACAGCAATACTTGTATTGAAAATGGGAATTTCTTATATTTTTTAAAATAATACTTGTTTCCACAGAAGTATTCCACAGAGCATGTTGTTATCATATTCTTAATGGCATTCAACTTGCGGGCATATTTACAAACCCACGTTTGTAGCCGTTCTTGAAAGCTTATTTCCGTTCATCTCTATGTTTTGTCGTTGATTTCCTGAAGGCAATCTCATATAAAGAGTTATTCAATGTTGTCTGACAGTGAAGATTACCGTCATACGCATGTTATTTCATGTTCATTTAAAGATATAAAAAATCACCAATGAAAGGTTTTAATTGCCGACAAGACAAAGAAATATTACAGAGAAATTTCTCAATTACGTTTTTAAGCTTCAACAGCATTTCTTTGAAGCTCTAGTCATATGATGAGTAAATCACTCTTGTTTAAACTAGACAATCTTCCTCTGGATTCGTTGTCTCTGTAGTTTTGTGTCAAAGAATTTTTTTAAAGATGTATAACGTAGAGGGTTGCATGAGCGGTGCACATTTTTCAAAGAAAAATGGACGGAAAATTCTAAACATGCCAATACGACACCAAACTATTACTTTTGAACATTTTATCGAATGTCTTATAATCTGCAAGCAACTATCTGAATATTGCACTTATGACTGACGATTCGCTTTGTTTTAATCATCTATTTGCTATTTTTGACAAATGTAAGCAAATACGTGACATTTCCGAGAAATTAACGTCTTGATGGATATTGGAGTTGCCTCTAATCCCATTTGGTTTAATATATCTAGAAAAGTACACGAGCCAAGAACTCATGATAGAAGTGAAGCTTGACATTTGATGGTCAAAGCGACTTCGAAGTACCTAAGTATCATACGAGGTAGGAGTTTCACTTTATTACATTATATGGAAGTAAATTGCAGCTAGTGTTCTTGTGTGTTTCTCTTGGAGGAAAGGCAGGGAAACCTACAGCAACTTACTTTATCGCAGCTAATCACGCAGGTTAAGAGCACAGCTAGAAAACAGAGTCCATAAACTTCTTTATCCGATCCATATTCCTCATCCATATTCATTCCCTAGCTTAACCCCCTAGGCCACAGAGAAGCAGTCAGAAGTAAATTTAGTAACCGGGAAAGGCACCAATATGGCGTTGCCGCCCATGTACCGAAACAAGTTTTTTTTAAAAATTCTGTAACGTCTGTACTCTAAATGACAAACTTTTATTTAAAAATATGTATGTTTAACATGCAAATATGACTTAACAATGTAATGGTGACAGTTTTTAAACTTCATTTATATTTAAGACTAGCTGAAACCCGGCGTTGCTCGGGATCCATATTTTTTCATATACCGGCCTCCTGTTTTTTTCCTACAATTATGGTCACTAATTTGCTCCAACAAAGATAAATCTTCTTTGAATCATTTCTTGTTGAATTAAAACTTTCAAATATAGCTTTTTTATCACCTTATAACAGTATGGTTTGAATGAAAATGCGAGAAAATTATAAAAAGAACATTTATTTTAAATAATATATAGTTCAATAACTAATACAGCTTTACAATGAAAAAATATACTTATGCTATATAACTTGGTGTTTTCGAAACTTCTAATTAAAAGGTTTTATAAATCACATAATCATATACTTCTCATGATCATCAGACTTCTATACTTTACTTACTCCCCGGTCGCTGCGCAGCTTCACACTGAATAGGATCATTTAAAAGTCTATGAAATTTCAATGAAACAACGTGTAGTAACTAAGCTAACGTCATTGGATGTTTGAGTGCATGTTAAAAGATACGAAATAAAAATAGAAGTTAAGTACATGCTACGAAATAATAGCGGAAGTAATAAGTTGACCAAAGAATACCTTGACCAAAGAATGAAATATTTTCTTTAACAGTGGTAAAAACACGTGAATAAAAGATCTAATGAAACAATAAATTTGATTTTATAACAATAGAAAACATTGTTACAATTTGCGTTTAAAATGAATTTTGAGAAGTTAATTACAGTTAGAGAATAGCAATTAAATTGGTATCATTAAAAAGATAACTGTTTGATCTTTAAGGTGATGTACAAAAAATTTTCGTAGCATAAGTATTTCAGAATTTATTGGCAGAAAAACGTCTAAAAATAGCTTAATTTTCGTTATTTAATTAAATAAATAAAAATCTAATTTTAATTTTAAAATAATTTTTACGGAGTTAGTTCCCTCTTGTGCTAAACCATCACTGTGCCAAGTTTGTTCGCCGCAAGTCCAATGGTGTGGGCGTGCATAAAGAAGCAAAGAAAAAAAAACGAACACACAAGCACACAAACATATTTTCCTCTCTTATATATAGATTATATATTGGTTTTACTGAAACTAAAATAATGTATGTGAGAAATTTTAAAAATATATAACTTGATTTATTAAGTCTATTAAAATATTTTTTCTTCGCACTCCCGTTTTGACACCATCCCGGAATTTGGCACCACGGGCAGCTGGCAGGTTAGCCCTGGCTTCGGCCGCCTCTGAGGCCACTGGTTTGCTGATGGATAATAAATGACATTATAAGGTGATTCGCAAATTCACAACAGGATTTTCTCCTCATGTAGAAAGAGTGTCATCCATTAAAAAAATCAGTGTTCTATAAATTATTCAGTAGCTTTAATTCTTTGTTGTAGAAGGATAAACGAAATGATCTTGGGAACATGTTTTGCAAATTAATATTTCTTTGAACTTTTTCAAATCAGCCTTATTTTTCTATTCACTCGTACATTATAGCAAATTTAAAATTTTACGAACTTTTCACAATACTGTTCTTCTATTATCACTGTGTTTGCGCCGGAAGCTGACAAAATATGTAAAAAAGGATTATTTTCTGTTCTCCATGAAGGCTGTCACTCAAAAAAATCATCAAAAACTTTTCTCGATTCGGTAATTGTTAAAAACTCGAAAACGCTGTCTTCTTTTGGATCTCTCATAAATTCTATTAAGGGATCAGCATTAACATATCGGAGTAGTTCTTAACAAAATCCTTTTAGTGCAAAGGTGTTCGCCAAAGCCGTGTTTTCCTAAGAACACTTAAAACGAAAATTTGGAATTGTTTGGCATGAACTTAAGGAGGAGGGAAAATAATTTTCTTAAAGTATTGCATGTCTGGGAGGAAAATGTTGTTTTCTTTGTTGTGGTACTAAAGTTTCAAACTTGTAAGCTATAAAATAATTAAGGAATGAAATGCAATTCCTTACAAGAAATTTAAGAAGCAATTAAAAAATAAATTCAGCACAAAACTTCATCAAAAGCAATCTAAAATGTGTTTCTTTTCCTTGAAATGGCGTTTGGGGAAGCATTTAAAGCCTTTTGACAGATCTATAAGATTGTTAAACGCATGCATAGTAGCCATTCACCATGCCTCATTGTAAAACAGCAAGATTAATTTTTCAGCTAGAGACGCTATTGTATGTTTAATGTTTCTTGGTTCTCCTGCAACAACTGTGGTAGTTCTATTTTCCAATCCTGGGTATTGACATCGGCAATATGAATTAACCTACATTGATCGAAGCGAATCGACTTTATTTGACACACGCATAAAGCATTGTTGGCTGAAAGAAACTATTCCTCTATTCACCAATTACCAATAAAATCAATATAATGCATAGTGTGCTAATATCCTACATAGGTTCTGCATATTCTAGAGGAATGTAAGCATTTCAGCCGCTGTCAACGTATTCATAATTTTGAAAGTTCTGTCTCTTTTATAAGTCTACTTAATTAAAGTCTCTATCCCATGTTGAATCTTTCTCGAGTTGAATTTTACTTTTTAATCTTCGATAACATGAATGAATACCCTAAGAATTTTTTTATTAGACATACATTTTTATTATATTTACTAGCCTAGTACTGAATATAAGAGTGTTGGTTTAAGACTTAAAAGTTGTAATTAATCTTCATTTATAGTTTTTATTTATGAGATGGTTTGCCACTTCGTTATAACGCATCTGTATGGCGCAACGCGAACACATCTGTGCCTTTTGCTATAAAATTCCAATTAACAAACTCTTGATGTTAAGGTTAGGATGAAAACTTCATAATTCAAACTTCTTTGTGTCAAAAACATTTCTAAATAATCACAGATTTCATTATATAAGGGAGAGTGTGGTAAAATCTGGTAGTGGGGTAAAACCAGGCACCCTTGATTCTGGCAATATTAGTTCTTCTTTCTAGCGGATAGATACTGAATTACACTCTACTAGTCAAGAAAAAGGAACAGTTATAGTGGCGTGTTGCAGCTATTAAATTCACTGTTTCTTTGAAGGTTTATTTGTTTTAAGATCTCAGGTCTCGAATGTTAGTTTGATTTTAAACTATCCTTGCTTAATAATCATTATTCTTTTCAAAACCATTTTTAGTCTAGCTTATTATACGTTTACTAAGGATTTATACCCTATAAAAAATGAGGTTTTACTCCAATTGCTATGTTCTATTTCGTTATCTATAACCTCTGCAGTAGGGGTAAAACCGGGTACTCCAAGTGGCGTAAGACCGGGACAGTCAGTATTGAAGATTCTTCTGCTGAAGTCTATAAAAACAAATCAGACGTTGATTGTTTAGATTTTAATGATGAATTTTCTAATTTAAATAAAGAAGAACAGTTAATCTAATGTAAAAGTGTCTTTCCTATGCTCACGAAAGTTGCATGATGCGTAGGAAGAAGACAACTGCTTTACGTGTGAATTTTGTAACTAATATTCTTAAATTAAAATATAAAATAAAAACGTTTGTGCAACTTTTCCACTGAAAATCGAGTTTTCATAATTTCCCATAAAGTTAACATGTGTACCCGGTTTTCCCCCACTAGTGGGGAAGTTTGCTTTTTTTTATATAAACATCATTGATGAAAAAAAGTAATGAAACTGTGACTTTTCTGGAAAGATATATTGTGCTCCGAAAAACAATGAATATTTTAATAAAATTTGACAAGCTCTCTGTCGAATATTTTAGCTCCAGCAGGCCTTCGAACCTTAGCTACCCGGTTTTAACCCTCTTTCCCCTACTTAAGATTCGATTCTGTATTACAAGTAACAATTTTCTAACATGAATTCTTTATATCTTACAACACACATCTGCTACACAAAATATGCAGATTATTTATTTGTGAATCATCAGATACTTTCTCAATTAAGCCGGATTTTTAAGAATTAACAAATTTATTGCTAACGATAATTGCTAATGCAATGCTAAATGCTAATTGTAATTTATGTAAAAAAATTCATTACAAAATTGTAATTAAGTAATTAATGTAAAAAAATTCAAAAAACCGAGAAAAACGTTTTGCTTTATATATTTCGTATCTTATACTGATTACATATAATTTGACTCATAAATTTTGAACTTCAAAATAAAACAGACTTATTTAGCATACGTGTTTCTATTAAAAACGATATGTAATAAACATTAATCTTGAAATTAAAATTTTAACTAAGAAACTGTTTGAAATATTCCTTATAAACATTGAAAAATCTGAAACGTTGTGTATTAAATTATTATTGAGGTTTTTAATACGATATTACAGTTTTCTCTCTAAATAAAAATCTAATAATTTATAAGTTTAACTGAATAGTTGATAATGAGCACTTAGCCATAACACTTTTCACACAAAACACTATTGGTGCAGTGATTTAAATTGCCTGCATTAACTAGAATATAAACAATTGGAATGATAATTAAAGTTGGAGCAATGCGGGAAGACTGTATGTTCATTAAATTATAATAAGTTGTTTACTTAAAATGTCTGACTATAATGCTTCATTTTAAATATTTGCAATCATTAAGTGATGTGGCAAATGAAAACAGGTTAGGCAAATATAGGATGGTAATTATTTTGTTGGGTAGCTTTTTTGTTATGTTATTTTTAATGAACTATATTGAAAATTAATTGAATGATAACAAAACAACTTAATTGCAGGATTTCTTTTGAGGAACCAAGAAATACTATTCTCTGATTTTGACGTTTCCTCTGTATCCCATGGCTTGATGGATGAGTGTGGATTGGAAAGTTTCAGGTTGGAGACTATTCCACTGAATGTACAGAGTGCATATCGGCCTGATACACTTTGCATATGCTATGGTCAGACTCGTTTCTAGTGATATGCTGTGTAAGTTTTAGGAATGGAGTGCCAGCTGTAGATGCTTCTCTTTTTACTTGACCATGGTTCGGAATAACGAGGCCTCCAAGTTTAGCCTTTGTACAACTTCAAAACACATTTTATCTAATCTTTGATATTTTTCATGTTTTGGCCAAGTTAATTCTCTCATTATAAAAAAAATGTTTATTATGAATTGAAAAATAGTCATGTTTTACAAAAAAAGTCAATAAACATAAATTAATTCGTCAACTGGTGCACTAGAAAGAAAAGGTTTTCCATAGGCTCCTGTGTTTTATTGTGAAAAAATAGGGAAAAAAGAGATTATGAGTCACATTAGCTTTACCAGACTCTACTATCGAAATGACAAATAGGCAGTAAAGAGATTTTTAGAATTTAGTGCAATCATGCGACATCTGAACTAACGATTCGTGGCATCATAAGAACTCATCGACTTTCATGAGAATGGACGTCGGAAACTTCAGCATCTAGTATGATTACCCTTACACCAACGAGCTAGTAATATAATCTAAAACAACAGCTGGAAGCTGTTTTATGTTTATAGCTGAGGTGATGTCAAAAATAATTCTTTTTTATCACCTTCATTCTATATTTGATAATAAAATATTTTTTGCTTCTCTCTAGACCTTTAACTTCATTTACAAGACATTTTTCACTGAATTTTGGATGATAGATCTGAAAATTTTGACGACTTTCCAAACTAATTATTTCCATTAATGTATCATTTTCCTTATTCATACATATACCTTCTTATAATTTAAAACGAAAATTTCCATGCTCGGATTTATTATGGAAATGCATCTTTCTGATCTAAAACATCTTTCTAAAAGCAGCAATTTGTAGATTTATTTCATGTTATTAAGTTTCTGAAATAGGCGTCTATGGTTTTTCTAAAAGTTTCTACTGATACTACTGTTAAAAAAAGATAGTAAATGCAGTTTCAATGTCTGTTTCCTACATTAAGTGTACTTTCCTACTCTGACAGTTACTGTAAAGCACCATTTATAAGTCTTTCAAGGGACTGACGTAAAAAAATATAAATGAGAAAAAGTATAATAGAAATTTTAATAAGCAACATTGATTTTTACAAATTTAATGCTACTAGTGCAAAGTCATTTAAAAGAATTAATTTCAAAGTTTTTTTTATGATAGAACTGGTATAATACTAAACGATATGAAACTCAATCATTAAATTTTAAAATTAAACATTTATAATAAAAGTGGAAAAATCATACCTTTATTGCACATCTTGGGAAACTAATTTTTGTTCAAGTAGCTAGGCGTTTAATTAAGAAAATCTGTACCCGACGTCTGACTTGCTGATTGTCTCTGAGTATTATTTACATCTTTATGAATCAAATTAAGGTCATTGAATGTTTCTTTACTATTCTTTTGACAAAAGAAATGAGTTCAAAGTTTTTCAATGGGGTTCATTGCTTCTTTAATGAAACGTGGAGAAAAATCTTCATCATCTCTTAAATTAGCACCAATCTTCTATCAACTAGAAAATCACCCATCATGGTTTGACGGGTGAAAATTGGCTCTTCATTCGAGAAATTTCCCCTCAAATTTGACGTGTTAAAATATATATATATGAGAGAGAAACGTTTACGTGAAACGAGATAAAACAATATATGGAAATATAAATGTATTGTAGGTATCTAATTATATAAAATGTCTACTTTTTTAAGACGTTGCTAATGAAAAAAAATGAGCATGTGATATGAGATATACAATAGCCACTCGTAATGAAGGATTAGATAAATCATTATAATATTTTAATAAAAACATTTGAACAATTAAAAATGTGTAAATTAATGTGTAAAAATGATTTTATTTTAGAATAGCGATTGAAAATTTACAAAATACTACACATTGCTAAATTACTATTTGAATTAGGTTATCATTTTGAAGACAAGCTAAAGCTATTTGTGGTCTTCGTTATTTCTTACCATGACAGACGACGATAAAGGTATGAGAACTTGTATCCACATGTCGGAATTTATACAACACGCCAGAGGAAGACTATTTATCCCCAAAGGAGAGTACAAACCAAACTTCTATAAAAGGCAGATTTTTGCTGGATCCAGAACTTTTTACTCTCTGATCCCGATAACGAGATTCTGTTTTCCACTCAAATAGTATGCATGTATCCTTTATAAGATACATGTCTGTTCATCTATCTTTTTATGTTTCAAGTTATTCTATTAAATTTTCAGGAGACTGAGAGTTCACAACCTTCACATAAGATAAATTTAATAAGCCTTTTAAAGTGACAAGCGATGTTGAAAATGCAAGAGATCAACCAAAATTGCGATTATTTCAGCTTAATCTTTTATTAACAAATGGATTCCTAGCAATCGTCTGGAAAAAACTTTTTAGATTCGTATCCTCAATATAAGCATATTTTTTGTTGCTATCGATTTCTTGTATTCCTTAACTATTTTTAGTATTTTTTCTAAAATGAAATTTTACGACGTTCGCTACAATTTAAAATATTCAGTGGGGATCAAATTTATAGCTCCAAATCTGAAACTTTCCTGCTATGTTGCATAAGCATATGAAGATTTCAGAGATAAAGTGAATCAAGTACATGTTTTGCCCATTTTGCACACTGCCATGGTTGTGTAGAAATGTTATATTCTCTGTGTACTAATCATTTAAGTACATAATTCTGATTCTATCCACCAAGCAGCAAGAACAATCAGACGTCCACTGTTATTTTAAGTGCAGCTAATTAACTTCGACATCTGTTTTTTCAGAAATGAATCTCATGGACTTGGTTCGCTTTAAATCTGAAACCTCTATATATTGATGACAGTTTGTATCAATAAATCTTTTATGAATATTTTTTTCTACTGAGGGCCTCGTGCATTATTATAGCAATGATTTTTGCAAATTTCTTCGAAAAAATCAAGTATATCCAGATCTGAAGCAAAAATTGTAATTTCAGTTATTTAGTTTAGTTATCTTAAAGTCCCGTTTTGAAGCAACATGAGGGCTCTTTTGAATCGGACCTCGTACTTTTGAACAGCGATCAGATGACGAGGACGACACCTGAGATGGCACTCCGCCCTACAAACTTTCGTACCATACCAGCCCCTCCCCCGTCCTCAAATGTCCTCCCGCTGGTGTGGTGCAACACACCCCACCCCGATTCAGCCTACCCTACTGGGTTTAAGGCATTAAAGAGCCGAAAGGGAATGGGGATCCTGGCCGAACCCCCATTCTCCTCCTGCTCTTTAACCCTTTGCGACGCAAGGTATTGAATTTTTTGAAATGTGATGAAAAAACATCATGAATGGGTTTAGTTTATTGTCTAGGCATATAATCTATAAAAAAAAACTTTTAAAAAACTTACTTCTTCTTTGTCCCCCTTTGTGGTCACCCCCTCATATGAGAACCCCCCTTAGATACAGCCACTTCGATACACTCAAAACATATTGTTGAATCTTACAGAAAATCATAAATTAAAACTTCAAGCATATTGGAGGAAAATTTCCGAGTTAATTTGCTAAAATTGTAGACGTCCAGAACTGAAAAAAATTCTTATCTCTGAGTTAAGGAATTTTCCCAATATTTATCTCTAATAATTCCTATTCTGAAACGAAATTTCATAAGGCTGCTATATACATTCTAGAAAGAATACTATTAGCCCTATCCTAAACCTATTATTTTCCATTTAAAGTTGAATTTAACGGTTGAGAAAGGGGTGAAATTAAGTGTGCCATCAGCTGGCACACTGCGCTGCATAGGGTTAATGCCTTCAACCCAGTAGTGTTGGCTGGGTCGGAGTCTCACACCACACCAGCGGGAGGACATGACCCCTGCGTTTCATTTAACGTTCAACAGTCCCAATACTCTTCTGCTCGTACTTTGAATCAGGTTTTCAACCTGGAACTCTCCGGATATGAGGTCGACACCCTACAAATAGGCCACCGCGTACTCGTAATTTCATTGATGTGAGACATGCAAAATATTTTGTATCATTAAAATACTATGTATTTAAAAAAATCTGAAAAATATAGTTTTATATTTCATTTTAATGCCCATGGAACAAATTGAAGTTCCACAACATTTTAATGCATTTTATTCATGTGCAATAAAAAAATCAGTGGCAGCAAGGAGGGGGTAGCTGCCTAAAATTAGGAATTATAAAAAAACAATAGTTTTCGATAAAGCGAGCTGATTTTGTAACTAAACTTTTAAATTTTGTTGTTCACCCCCATATACTCCCGGGTGCTTTCAGATGTCTAATTTTTTTGCCCCTCTCTCTCTTTACTTTTTCTACACGATCGCTGCCAATGAAAAAAGTTACCAATAAATTTTGCTGAATTATATTTCAGCATAAAAAGGATTTAATAAAATCCTTATGAAAAATTCATATCAATAGATCAATATTTCAGAACTTTGTTCTGAAGGTTCATTTTACCCCTTAAGAACATTATAACCGTCCGGAGCATTTTACTATGACTTTGATAAAACGGGATTTTTAAAATACCACACAGAGAAAGATGGAAGCAGAATTGCAATCAATAATTTGAAAAATCATTCAAACAAATTTGTGCCAAAATGAATTACTTTGAGTAAGAAAATTTTCAGAAAATAATAAAATGTTAGATCTTTCGTGTTATTTCTAAATTAATGAAACGCCGTTGATTCAAATATCGAAATCATTCATCTTCGCAAAGAGCTTTCTTAATAAGTTTTTGTTCTCACCGCATTTTCTCTTCTATGAACCATTTTTTGAAAATCATTAATAATCATTCTGCGAATAAAGAAATAAAAGCAGATTCTTCTTCGAAGACACGAAGCTAACAAATGATCAAGGAAGAAAATACTGTAAGAAATTATCTCTTTTGCTTACTTCTAAGTAATATTCTTGAATGTTTGCTGATTTAACTGTAAATGCATGATTGTTTTAATAAATTTTACAATAACGTTGATTTTCATATGATTCTTGATATCCTTACCGAATAATATTTCATACCTTCTATCTTTAAAATCCGATTAAGAGTGTCTCGTGTAATTAATAACTCTCTGGAATATAAACGTAGACATATAATAAGAAGATAATTTAGAAGATTTTTAACTGCAACATTTAAGGTTAGCTAGAAATCCCTGAGTTGATGTTTATTTAAATTTATTGTTTTGTTGAGATATAATATTGAAGGAGACTATAATTATAACTAAATAACTTTTTAATGGATACCTTTTGTTAATGATTGTTTGTCAAAATGGATAGAAAATCGATTTATAATGTGAAGAATGCTTGGTTCCATGATTTTGCTATTAAAAACTTTTTCTGTAACCAAAATTTAGTCACCCATTGTGAGAAAACTTATAAGTTAAAATAACAAATCCATCTTTAAAATGTACTTCAGTCACTGATATTTTTCATGCAATTTGCTAATGATTTCGCTAGTACAAATTTTGGAAAAATGTTATAAAATCCACACCAAGCTCTGAATGGTACTCCCTTTTATTTTACATTTCATAATGCAAAAATAAATAATAATAATTGTAACCTAATCGAAAATTTAGAACAAAAATCAAACTTTACAAGTACTTGGCAGGTATAGATCCACGTTACACAAAACAAACTAATCTTACTTTAATCTAAATGATGCAACAAAAATCAAACAAATCAGGTATTTGGCAGGAATGAACTAAGATCAAATTAATCTTTACTCCAAAATAAATGTTAAAACAAGTACAACTTTCGATGCAATTGGCATCCCCACATAAGTGAAACTTCTCTGCCTTTCCAATAATCGACATTAGATCAAAATAGACAGATTATCTGGAATTTGCAAAGTTCTATTTTTTCCAATTCAAATTAGACAACAACTAGTGTAATTTCCAAACGATCTCTCTGATCTTATCATCAACAACTCAAAACTTCCGTTTCGTGCATAATACAATTTATATTGCATTTATATTAAAATTCCTTCCGAATTGCTACATACATTCCTCAACAACTAATTTATAAAACCTAGACTAATAATACAAAAAAATGAAACACAACAATTCAGAATCCTGAAATCACTTTCAGTTTGCTCTCATGTCATTGGCATCCCAAACGGGATGCCAACCCACCAATTAATTTAAGATGCAAATAATAACACTTATTAGAAATACCTCCCAAAAGTTATTTCACTAATACAAGTTACGACTATTGTGACATATATAACGATTTCTGTGCCATTGCCTAAATATCTGCTGCAAATTTGCATGCATTCGTCAACAATTAACCTACAAGCCAAATTAGACTAATGCTACAAACAAAACTAATGAGGATTACGAATTCACTCTTAAATAGCCCTCGCGTGCATATGAAACGGTATGTTACTACAGCAAATCAATAAACGATGCAAATAGCATCTTTTAGAAGTAACCTTCAATAATTAATTCACTACACCAACTCACAATTTCTGTTACATCCATAATACAATTTTTTTCTACGTATATTTGTCAAAATTTATTTCACTAATCAAACTACACTACTTCTACGAAAAAGATTACAAAAAATATAAAAAATACTACATCAGTTCGAAGTAATTGTCTTATATCTTTGAAACTGCATGCTAATCAAACAAATCAATCAAAATATATAAATAAGATCTATTGCATTTAAACTATATATATTCCTCAACATGCATTTCACTATTAAAACTCACAATTTCTGTTGCATTTTCCACTTCAACGCATACTCTTCAAATATTATTTCACTTCTCAAACTAGATAACTATGGCGAAAATAATAAAACAAATCTTCCTCAAATTATGAGATAAGTCTCAAAGAATACCGGCGCATCTTTGAAATGGCACGTTAATCGAACAAACAAAATAAACTAGACAACTAAACTCAATTGCACATTCGTGTAGATCCTTCCAAAACAATTTCTCGAATACCACTCACAATTCCTGTTGGATTCATAATACAATTTCTGCTGGAATTCAATTCATTCTAAAGCAAAACCGGACTACTGATAAGATAAAATGAAACAAAACATTTTAAAATCACTATGTGACTCTCCAATAACTCTCTGATACCTACAAAACGATATATCTATGCTACAAATCAAACAAACGATTCAACTAAACTGTGGAGTCCTCGTAGAAATTTTCTCCGACGAACTCGTCAAAGTCAACATAAACTTATGAAAACTTACGATCTTAATCAGCTAAAGCAAACAATTCGAACTTGACTACTTTTCAGTAACTTAGCATCCCAACAAATGAATACACCAACCATTCTTCTGCCTTTTACTACTTCTCAGCAACCAACACCGAATCGAAAAGGGGTTCTGGATTATAATACTTATTTTACTTTTTTTCAATATGTGAGAATAAGTTTTCTTGGAGCACACTGGCGACACTGCCTCCATGCCTTCCCCTCTCACCCCCAAACAGTCTTCGATCGAACAGGGAGGTTGCGGCAGGACTCCCTTCGAACGCCAGCGCCCTCACCCTAGTCAATGGCATCGAGTCGGCCGCGAAAATCCCTTCTTTCGAAATCATTACGATGGTGAAAGGGCCCAGAAATGCACAGCGAAGACTTGGAGAAGAACAACAAAGGACAGCAGGATGCACGGCCTGCCCCGCCGAATGGTGGACACCTCACGCCCTCCCCGGAAGATAATCCAAACTTTCTTGTCTACAAGAAGGTCAGTGTGCTTCTTTGGAGTCTGTAATGTTTTTTTCGTGTGCTTGTTTTGTAATATTTAAGGTTGCACCACATGCATTTAAAAGAAACAGGCATCAGAAATCCAATTTTTGTAAGTTACAACCAAATGATTTTTTTTAAAAAATCATTGGCATTCTAGGAGTAAAAGAACTAAGCTTTTTTTTTCTTGCATTTGAGAAAGTATTAGTCTGTTTATTCTTTATTATCGAAGGAATAAAAGTCACTGTAAATTGTAACTTTATAGTGTGTTATTCCAAGTCAGAATAAACTAGATCCATCTTTCTGCATGATTCAACCTTTATATTCTGAACGATTTTCTCTCTTTTCTTAGTACAAACGAAACTGCTGAAGTGAAAAGATTACTGCTGAATGTTAAAAACAAATAACCACTACTAAAAGATTAAAGAATATTAAGAAAAAAACATTCTTCACTTCATATTCCTCGCGGTCGATGCATATTCTATCGATTCCCCCGGCTTTAAATTGAAGAGAAAAATTTCTATTTGTGAAATTCATTTTTCAAAATAAGGTTTTCAAAATAAGCCTTTACAAGCTTTATAGGATTACAATATTAAAAAAAAACAGATTATATGTATATTTATTCATTCTATCAGGATATCTGGAAATTAATAATATGCATATCAGGATATAAAAGTAATTACGGTACTTTTCTTTTCTTGTATCAATGAATGTAGCGTTTTCGAAAAAGTTTGTTGAAGGCTTGTCGAAAAGTAATCGATATTAAATCCAGTTTCGTCCTGAAAAAGCTTCCGTGTGTTTAACTCTATATAATCCATTTCTTTAAAAAGGAAAAATTGAATAAAGATACGAAGTTCGCTTGTAATTTGCCAAAGATTATGATTTTACTTAATTGCTTACACAAGCTCATGTCAGATATGCATTATTTACTACTAGAAAATCAACCGTCATTGTACGACGGGTGCAAATTACCTCTTTATTCGAGAGACTTCCCGTTAAATTTGACGTGTTTAAATAGATATAAATGCGAGAGAAATGTTTAACATTGATTGAAAACAAATAAAATAAACATATGTTTTATGACAGGAATTTTTTTTTATTTACAAATTTCTTTATTCAAAAAAACCCCTTGGTAAACAACATTCCGTGTGAAGTATTTTTCGTTGTTTAACAATTTTATTATAATTCAATAACCATGAAATTCTCAGCTTGTCAAACGTATCACGCGCATGCTATACCACTGACGTAATTTAAGACTTTCTATTAAAAAATGGAAATTAATTTGAAATATATGATTAATATAATTTAAAATTTCTCGGGAACTATAGATCATGGCGAGATAAATTTTATATCAATCGATAGCAACTTTTATTTCACTATTTTAGAGCTATTAAATTTGAAATGAGAACGACAATTGCTTTTATAAATTTAAAATGACTGAAACTTAGGTGCTCTAACAATGAAATAATGCTGTTTAACGTCTCGCAGTGCTATGGCGCGAATTTTATTGTTGGTGACATCAGAGCGTTACCGGATCAGTGAGAGACAGATCTGGGCTAGTAATGATTATAGATTAGCCTAGTTTTAAACGAAACTAATAATGAAAGGTACAAATGCTTTCAACCCTACTTACAATGCACCGTTCTTGCAACAAGGATTGAAATGGCAGGAAAAGTGTGACAGCTGTGTTACAATACGATTCTGAGATAGCACGCTTTAACAAACTTAGAAATATCTAATATAGCATGAATTACTAGTTACACTGATATGATAATGCTATACATGTTCTTTTCACTTTCCACTGATGTCACTTAATCGTGTGAAAGGAAGATAAAATGTATTAATTATTATGTGAAAATTATAGTGCCATTTTCCTATAAAACCAGACAACACCATTGTGCCAGGTTTCATCTTAGAAAATGAGTGATCCTTGATTGTAAAATGCTTCTCCCTTCTATAAAAATTAAGAGCATATTTAGCATGGTTTTAAGGCTGTTATACACATTAAACAGTATTCTGGTTTCGATGCAATAAAAGATAAACTGATGAGTTGTAGTTATATTGCTCTGCCACTTAGCAGAAATTTAGAAATTTGGTAGTTATATGTAATAAATAATAATGAAATGCCTAATTTCAAATTATTTCAAAAAATTCCATTGCTACTAATTATAAATATTTCTTAAAAATTAAAATTTTTATTATTATTGCGCCGTAATATTATTTGAGACTCATTTTTTTCTGGTAATGACTATAACCCTTAAATTAAATACTTTTGGAAATGATTTCGAAAGAAATCAAAGGTCCCCACTCCAAAAGTGACGGATTGAATCACATGGCAACTTAGGAATTGGTCAGTTATATGTAATAAATAATAATTCAATATATACTAACTTTCAAATTACCGATTGAGTAAATTACTTCTAAATATAAATATAAAATTTTTTATTCCATAATTTCATTTCAAACTCTTTTCTATAGTATTGCCTATTACTCTTGAAATAAATACTTTTAAAAGTGATTTGGGAAAAAATTTTAACAGGAGGTTGATGAATGCCAAGAATCTGTCACTTGATTCCCCTGAATGCATTCAAACACGATTATAAAAGAGAAAATGCTGGTTAATGATGGTTGTGAATGTACTGTAATTGTGCATGACACAAATTTTTATGTTACGTTTGCTTTCTTTAAGTGGTTTGATTTGTATGGTTATAGAAGGATTAGAAAATTTCGCTTTTGGTTTGAAGAAAAATAATATACTTTCCTTCACATGCAAAGTACCATCGTTGTAGGTGAACCTTATATTTTATTTTATTGTTCTTAAAATTATATCGTATCTTAAATCAGTAAAGGTGCTTGTAGCTTATAAATACATCATCACAGGTCCTTTAAGTTTTTAAACTTACAGAATATTCCACATTTTGTGATGCAAATTTACGTACAGGCAAAAAAAAAACATAACAAAATTATACAAAAATTATATTACTATGAATTTGTTTTTCATTTAATTTCTTGTATTGT